>CAJNOL010001778.1:0-54321 GCA_905250125.1 Rotaria sordida
AAAAAAAAACTGAAACACATATGACTGTCTATCGGAAAGTATTTTGTGTATTTATTTGATTGATCTTAACGTTTGAAGAAAATGTAAGGTAACTATAGAAAAAAATCTAAAGTCTGAGATCGATAATTACATTCTAATAATATATTTTCATACGTTATACGAAAATAAAATCCAAAATGTACATAGAATGTTTTTTGAAAAAAAACTGAAATGTTGTTATTTAAATAAAACTTATTAATAAAAATAAGTTTATTTTTCAAAATTCTTTTTATCTTTAATTCCTTGATAAAATCCAGTATGATATCCCGCTAAATACCATGACATTAATGTAGAAGATAGAGCATCATTATCATTATTGGGATTTAATATTGGAAAAGGAGGTGGAGGAGGTAATATATCATGTTCATCAATTGATGATAAACCTTCTTGTTGTTGTTGTTGTTGTTGTTGTTCTTCTTCTTCTTCTTCTTCTGTTCGTATTTGTAAATCATCTAATGAATGAATTTCTTCATTTCCATAATCATCAAATAAAATATTACATGTTAATGATGATGATGATATATCAATTATTGTAGCTTTATATAAAAGACCATCTTCACTATATGGACATAAACATAGATCACCAATTTTCCATTGAATATCTTCTAATGGTAATGATGAATTTTCTGCTATTTGAACATTATCATTTGATGAAACACTTTAAATAAATCAAACAATTATTTTAAAACAATAAACATTTTTTGTTTTTTGTTTTTTTTGATTACTTTAATTGAATTGTTGTTGGTTCTGTTGAAATTGTTTGTTGTTCAATAATTTGATTAAGTTTATCAGATGAAATTGCTTTTGCAAAAGCACGACATAAGAATAAATCATCATTAGTTGGATTTGATACTTTTACAATATTACTTTCATTGTTCATCTAAAAATTAAATAAACTTAAATACTCAAAACTTTAGTCGATTTTAATATTCATTTAATAAAATTTCGAATGTCAAAATGACATTTAGGAAAAACACAAATAGTTGAATTTCCCTTTGACAAATAACTTATGCTTTGGATTTCGAGCGTAAATGTATTGAATCAGATTATGATAAAAGTAACAGGTCTACTTCGAATATTCGAAAAATAATAACATACAACTACATAGAGATTTTCAATTTTTCAAAATTATTTTTATCTCAAAATGAGTTTTACAAGGCCAAACAAAAAGAATCTCATTTTAATATTCATACTTGTGTTAAATGTATTTTTATTGAATTTTCATATAAAATTTGTAATATTGTGACCCATTGATCTTTTATGTGGTTACTCTCATATGAACTAAAGTCATTGAATTCTATTGGTAATAGACGAAAATTTGTTCGATGCAAAGATCAAAAACTTGTATCTGTGTGGGAATTCAAGCGTATATTGTATTTTCAAACAAATAAAATTTGTCTTATGATCCACAAAAAAAGAAAATATTGTGAAGAGTTTATTATAACAATATGGAATAAAAAGCGAATAAACATAAACCAAGAATCACGATACTATTTCGCTTGTCAAAATCAACAAAATATAAATCTGAATTAATTAAATAAAAACTAAAAATTAAATTTGATCTCTATAAAATTGTGCTCGATCAGAATCAATTTGATTAGCTAATTGTTCTAAATAAATTATTCTTTTATCATTTTTTATATTTTTTCCTTTCCATAATTGAGATAAAGCTAACATACACCATTTATTTCCTGGTTCAATATTATCAAGTTCTTCTAATGGTTTAATATGTTCATCTTCATTAATAAATTCAATTCCAATTTGTTTAAATAATAACCATCGTGCATAAAACCATGCAGCTTGATCTGAACAATCTGTATAAAAAGCATTTAAAACAAGTTGCCATTCATTTGATAAAAGTGAAGAACGACGAGAAGGATTATGATCAAGAAGTTTATCTAAATATTTTGAACGATAATGCCATGCTGAATAATTTGATAAATTAACACCAATTGTTGAACGAAGAAAAGATAATTCATTTTCATAGAATGATTCTAAATCAGATGACGATGATGATGATGATGGACAAAGACGTTCTAGAAGATAATAACGATATGCCCAACAATGAAAGTTTCGTTCATCATATTCTATAAAACAAGAAAATTAAAATTGTATACAAACTGCATTTCAAGGTGTCAATTCAATAAAAATATACACATTTAAATAGGCATGCAACGAATCCGAACTCTAGCTCGGTATTTGAGACGAATGATTCCCAATCGGGTTAAGAAGTTCAGATAGTGTTGAGAAATTGCCCAAGAATTTCTTGAAGTAATCATAGAAGCATCCTAACGTTTGGTTAAGTTATGTCTGTAGACCTTCGGCTTTGTATTATTTATTCCATTGTCTGTCGATCTACTATAGCCAAGTCTAAAATTCTTTTTTTCTGTCCTAAGTTCAACTACCTTTTATTATTTTATTGAAAATGATCGCAATTAAGATCGAACCAGGAAGTTCGGATTTAGTAAAACGACTGTTGCTTCTCAGACGGATGCTCCCCCGACAGGGTTATGAGTATGAATGTGAATGCCCGTCACTTCTTCACCCACACCCGTGTCGCAAAATCTATTCATAAAAATATTTTATTCTTCGATCGGTGAGTATTTATCGATGAGATTTTCTCTTGTTTCTGTATTATATAAATCGAAGAATTAATTTCTTTTATTTATATCTAATCTGTCTTTGTGTAATACATGACTTTGCTTCTTGGTGTTTATGAGAAATAGAATCTTTGAGTTTCAATCTTCATAGAATTTTTTACGTTAAATAATACATTTTCGAAAATCTATACAAAAAATGAAGTGTTCAACACTTATTAGTGAATAAAGAGTTCTCGATCATCTTCGAACTACTTAATATATCTCAAAAAATTTTTTAGTAAAAGTTTTTCCAAAATACTGACTTGAAGAAAAAAAAAAGTAATGGATTCTAACTAGAATTTCGAGAGCTTTGAAAATTTAGATTCATAATTTTTTCTTACTGAATTTTATTCAAAAAGCATAATGAATTTTTTAAGAATGTTCTTCTCTTTTTTTAGATCAAAAACTCAATTTTGAGCTGTCCATACGATATGCTCTATCTGTGGTAAAATTCTCAGACTAACCGATTGTACTCTCTTCGAGAACCATAAATGGTCAAAAAAAGAGGAAAAATATCCTTAAAGATGATCGTGTTTTTTTCACCAACCTAAATATTTTTTACATAATTGTAATTCATTTTGATAAAGATTTAAATTAAATTTATCTTTTAATAATTTTAAAACCCATTGTCTTTGATACCAACATGAATAAGATTTAGCATTTGATTTCAAACATATTTGTGTAGTTTGTAATTCTTTTTCTAAATATTCTTTTTGTTGATCATCATTTAATTTAAGTATTGATTCTCTTCGAATATTCCAAAGTGTAAAACAATCCGGATGATCAATAAGAACGTTTTCTGTTTGTTTTAAAAGTTGAAAACTATCAAGTAAATAACGATTATTTAATATAGATTGATATTGTGTTAAATATAATTGAAGTTTTTCTGCTCGTTCACGTTCTCGTGCAGCTTTTTGTTCAGCTGATGTTCGAATTTTAACTTGTCCATGAACAGACATCTACAATATTAAATTAACTTACCGTTATTTAAATAATTTTTTTCAAATGTAAATCATAAACAAAACCAAAAATGTATTTTATTTCTTATTCCTTTTTCTTTGATGTTTTTTTTTTATTATAATAAAAATCGAAACAATAATAAACACACAAAAATATTCGAACAATATTGTTCCATTGTGTATTTGTGTATATATTTTATATTTCGGATTTTATAAACGACGACCACGACGACCACCTTTTCGTCGAGTACTGTCTGAAGGAATTGGTGTTACATCCTCTGTTAGTTAAATAAAATAATTACTTTAATTATATAAAATAAAAAACAAAAAAAAGTAAACAAACCAATTCTTCCAATTTTAAGACCTGATCGAGCAAGAGCACGAAGTGCTGATTGAGCACCAGGTCCAGGTGTTTTAGTTTTATTTCCACCAGTTGCACGAAGTCGAACATGTAAAGCAGTTATACCTAAACCTCGACAACGTTCAGCAACATCTTGTGCAGCTAACATGGCAGCATATGGTGATGCTTCATCACGATCAGCTTTTACTTTCATTCCACCTGTTACACGAGCTATTGTTTCTCTAAATAATTTTTTTATTTATTTTTACATATTAATTAATAAATAATATTCTAACTTACTTTCCTGAAAGATCAGTAACATGAACAAAAGTATCATTAAAACTTGCATAAATATGAGCAACACCAAAGTTAAGTTCACCTTCAGCAAGTTGTGGACCTAAACTAACTTGTTCTTGTTTAGCTGCTTGTTGACCTTTACGTGGACCCATTGAACGGTTTTTTTAAAATAACGGATCTTTAGAGAAAGATAATTATCTATAAAAGTTAAAAAGATTTTTTTTAATTTTATTTTATTAAAACATAGTTCAACAAAATAACGAATATTTATAAAAAGTAAGAAAACATACGAAGCAAACAAGATGACTCTTATATTCATTTAATGATCAATTCGTTTCCACCAATCATTTAACAATGTAATATACTATTCAAATATTTTAATATTTTATTATTTTCAAAAGTCTTCTAGAAAAAAATTTCTAATTCTTTTGTTTTTTTATTATCTAAAACATAATTTTAATCTAAATATTTGATGTGTTAAAGATGTCACTAGTAGTCTAATTCATAAACAAAACATTTCAATAATTTATTATTTTTGTAAATTCTGAAAAATTTAATAAATTATATTTTAAAAGAAAAATTTTACCATTGAGTCAATTTGATAATTTGAATGATAAGATACTTTATAATTGGTTTCAGTTAACCAATAGTTTATTAACAGAAAGGAAACAATGGCTGAAAAAACACGGATGAAGGGCATTCTTAAAAACTAACACTTCAAAAAAAAAAAAGGAAAAATGTCATCATCAAATGAGAACATTGTTTTATCTGCTATTGGAACTCGAACAATTTTAAATTTAGTATGTAAATTCTTATTTCGTTTTTTACATTTTATTTTAAATGGTCTTATTCTTCGTCGAATTGATGGCAATATTATTGGAATAGCTAATGTACGTCTTCAATTACTTTATACAACAATATTATTTCTATCTCGTGAAGCATTTCGTCGTACAGTACCGAAATTAAATCATGTACGTTCAATTCATCATTATATTAATTTAATATGGTTTATTATTCCAATTGGTTTAGGAATAATATTATTTGCACTTCCATTAACATTATTTACTAGAACAGATGGTGCAGAAAAATATCCATTTTATTATCAAGCATGTTCATTTTATGCTCTAGCTGCATTTATTGAACTTTTATCTGAACCATTTTATTTATTAGCAACTGTTACACTTAATTATCATATTAATATTTATATTGAAATGTTTGCTTCAACTATAGGTAAACAATTTTATCTCATCTAAATCATTCTTGAGAATAATACCTAACACTTTTCGATCGTCGTTGTTCGTAAGAAAACCAAGTCAAAAGTGATCTAAGTATTTCTATAAAATGTTGAGAGATTTTAGTAATTGATTGCTACAATCAATATTAACACGATCAAGCATACAGATATGATTTAGAAAGTTATGTTTTCTACCAGGACTCGAACTCAATATGCTGTTTGAAATTGTAGCTCTAGGTTGAGTTAAGGATCAGATTATAATAATATGAAACAAACATTCAAACAAAAACAGTCATTTATGTAATTATCTTGTTTGAACTATTAGAACTTATTTCTATAATTTATCATCTTTAATAATTAACAGAGTTTACTTTTTAATAGAATTAGTTTTACGCAGATTAATAATATACCGTCGATTCTAGTCGTAAAACTCGAGGTAAGAATTCGATGATTGTGAAGTAGGGGACAAAAGTTTAGAGCACTTTTAATATTTTATTAATTTTCGGCTATTAAATACTTATTAAAAATTCATTTATATATGATTCGATGCAGAATTGAATGGGCTATATTTTGGTAAAAAGTATTTTTCAATATTATTAGTTTTAATTAATTAATTTTCAACTTTTAAGTATATTATTAGAAAGAGCGTTAAAAACTGAACAAAATAGTATATTACTTTTGACGAAATAATTCATTTTAGTAGGATTTTATTCGAAGAGAAAACAATTTAGTAAATTTGACTGGTATATTGTATTGTTTTTTTAATATGGTGGGACTCTATAATGCAATTTCAAAACTTAGACTTTAGTGTATTTTAAAGAGCAGACTTCACACTTTCGGATGAGACCAAGATATCTTCCGAATAACGCGTTATTAAGTCGGTACAACGCTTCCAGTTTTCATGAGCAATTTCAGTAGTGTTTTCTCGTAGCTTCCGACTCTTTTTCGTGGGTAAGACGCTTTGTTAAACTAAAACCGTTGTACCGACTTAATAACGCGCCATTCCGAAGAATATCTTGGTCTCATCCGAAAGTGTGAAGTCTGCTCTACAAAATACACTAAAGTCTAAGTTTTGACGTTGCATTGTAGAGTCCCATCATATTAAACAAGCAGTACAGTATACTAGTCAAATTTACTAAAATGAATTATTTCGGCAAAAGTAATATACTATTTTGTTCAGTTTTTAACGCTCTTTCTTATAATATTGAAAAACACTCTTTACCAAATATAGTCCATTCAATTCTCCATCGAATCATATATAAATGGGTTTTTAATAATTATTTAATAACCGAAAATTAATAAAATATTAAAAGTGCTCTAAACTTTTGTCCTCTACTTTACTCATGAGTGAAGTAGCAGAGACCGCAATGACAATAGTCAAAGCCTAAAAGGATTCTTGCCCATGAGTTAGTGCAGCCGACTTATGACCATTTCACTAGGTTTTCCATCTCGGTCAAGGTATTAGTAGAAAAATCACACCAATGTCCTAAAGATTTCAGCTAAGACGGATGGTCTATCCTTAAAATATTAGATGACTAAAAAGAACCATGATATATCTCAGAAAATTAAACAATTTTGAAAATTTATTATCTCAAGGATAAAGCATTCGTTTTTGATGAAATTTTTAGGACAATTTGATTTTTTCATAAATGCCTTGTCTCAAATCGAAAACCCACTGAAAATGATCATAGGCCGGTTGGAACAGTCTATGAACATGAATCCTTTTAGACATTGGCTATTGACATTGATGTCTACTTGTGGACAAAATATGAGCTCGAAGTCGACCTTTGGATGTGTGCATTCAAGTTATTACCAGTTTTTTTTGCCTGTTTCCTGCTTGATATCTACATGAAATTGGACGTTGAATTTATTGATCTGGATTATGGTTATATTATGTCTAGATAATTATACTTTGTATTAGTTTTGTCTATGATAAAAGAGAATAGTTTTTTGTATTATTATAATTACACAAAGCATATGAGATTTAAGAAATTCTACACTGAAATTTAGCAGTAGAACATACTCAGGAAACTAGACAAGTGCAGAGAGTTGCGATATCTCCCGTATGAAGATCTTTCGATTGATCACGATGAAGGAAATATAGACACAGATATATCTCAGAAGTGTCAGTGCGGGAAAAAGTGTAATGAACTCGTCTGTTTACGGATAGTTTGGCACTTCTCTAACATCTCCGATTTTCTGTAAGAAAAGTTATATAATTCATGAATTAGATATGATCGAGAAATAGTTTGTCCAATTCTTTGTAAATATTATATCATTTTTGAAAATTTCATTCTGGAAGATCTAAACGTAAATGTTTTTTTTATCTTTTTATAGGATTTACAATTCAAGCAATACTAATATATAAAAATCGTGAATCTGCACTTTATTATTATGGTTTTGGTTATATATTATATTCATTATTAATAACATTAAGTTATTATATTTATTTTTTAAGTCGTAAAAAAGAAGAACGTACTCGGTTATTTCTAATATCATCATTTAAAGATTTAATTATAAAACCAACACATCCATATACTGATCAAAAATTATTAAATGAAACAGTAACATTTTTTTGGCAAGGAATTTGGATGAAAATTTTAACTGAAGGCGAAAGATATATTATGTCTTTATTTAATCTTATTTCATATAAAGATCAAGCTATATTTGATACAATTAATAATTTAGGTTCACTTTTACCACGTTTAATTTTTTCAACATTAGAAGAAAGTGCTTATGCTTATTTTCAACAAACATTATCAAGAACTAAAACAACTAAAGATCAACATATTCAAGATGATCAAATGTTAGTTCATGCAAGACAAGATGATCTATATCATCAGGAACAATCATCACCATCAGGTAGATCTTAATCACAATTTTTTTCTTTCTAATAAATAAGTTAAAAAGGATTTATTATTAATGAATTTTTCCATTCAACATTTTAAATCAATCAAATATTGAATAGTTAATAATAAGAACAAGAATATTTCAATAATATCAGTTAAATTTTTTTCAAACAGAGATGAAAATCCTTTATTCAAATATGACAATTATCATTATAGTGAACTACCAAGAATCCGTGCATACTGCACGGCACCGTTTTTTCTTTAACGTGCAACCTCAAAACTTTAATCTTTCACTCGGTAACAGACATACAAACACTCGACATTATCTACATAGAAGCTCTACTGCCTTATATCCTTATGTCGATAACAGCCCATTTAGCCTTATGGACTTACACTCTTATATTTCTTGTAGCCTTACGCGCTTATAGCCCTACCATCTTATAGTCTTATCCCTTATAGACTTATTTGACCTTTGATCCAGGAAAGAGAAACACACACTGAACATTATATATATATAGATTACACAAACATTAGAGAAGAAGATAGGTAGTTAACTGTGTATTTGTCTTGAGAAGAAAAAGAGTTTTTAGGTTCCTATTGAATCTTTTTAAATTAGTCTATTTCATTGAAAAGCTAAAAATAAATTGATCATCTGATGACAAAGACAATATTATTTAAATAGTATAGAACTATTCTGACTAATTGAAAATATTTGTTCAGTATAAACTATCGTATTTGTTAAGAGGAAAATTTAGTCTAGATTTTATTATTTGGTAATATTCTTGAAACAAGTTTAGAAGATAATAAGATAATGAATATCTCAGCCTTCTAAATGAAATATTCAGTTATTTGTATAGATCTGATAATCTTGCTTCGATAATTTTGTTGTTTGTAAACAATGATTAAAAATCTGAGGATAAAAAACTAAAAATGAATATAGTTGTTTTTGAAAAATAAAACAAAATATTATTTGTGAAAGAATAATAATTGAAATAAAATATTAATTTAGAACAAAAAACAATAAAATTAAATGCATTAACATTTTATAATTATTTACTTCGTTTTGTGATAATAATATCATTATTAGTGATAACATTTGCTATTCCATATAGTCGAACTCTTCTTAGTTTATATGGTGGTTCAAATTTAAGTCAATCTTCTGCTCCATCACTTCTTCGTTTATATTCAATATATATATTATTTCTTGCTATAAATGGTATAACAGAAGCATTTTCTCAAGCAACAATGTCAATAAAAGAATTAAAAAATTATAGACATTTAATATCAATATTTGCATTAATATATCTTGGAATATTTTATATATTAATAATACAAATAGGTATATATGGAATAATAATAGCTAATTGTTTAAATATGTTATTACGTATAATAACAAATACATATTATATTAAAAAATATTTTGATGGTATTTTATGGTCAAAACCATTTCAATATTCATATTATTATTTATTAACATTAATATTAACAGGATCGATTTGTTATTATAGTGAACAATGGTTTAATAATATATTAATACATTTATTTTTAGGAGTTTGTTTAGGTTTTTTTATGTTAATATTAACATGGAAAGAAGAAAAAGAAATGATTCATTATATTTATTGTATAATTAGATTAAATCGTCAAAAGAAAATTTCATAAGAAAATAAAATACAACGGAACTTTTTTTTTTCTTGTCTTGTTTATTTTTAGATGTTATATAAAACAAGTGAAGAAAAATCTAATGAATATAATTCAACAATTGATCAAGAAAATGAAAATCAAGGTGAAATAATTGTATCACGTAGTAGTAGTCAATCAATTCAACATCCATTACCAGATAAACGTGAAGCATTACGTTTAAATAATTTACCATCAACAACATTATGTGCATATGTTAATCATAAAGTAACTTTATGTAAACCAATAACACGTTCAAAAGCAATATCATGTGCACCAATTACATTTAATCGTGCAACACAAACATTATTAGATGATCAAACACCACCAATTAGTTTATTACCAATACCAGTTGGACTTGTTACACCATTACCATTAGCTTTAGGTACAACTGATTGTCCTGTACCTGTACCTATACCAATACCAGTTCCATTTCCACTTTTTTTTGTTGTTAATGATCAAAAATTTCAAGATTATGAAATATATTTACAAAAATTAAAAGATATTTTACCAACAAATGATGATGATTCACAATTATTAGCTTATGCACAAACACTTTTTCCTAATGATGATATTCTTGGTTTAGGAAAATTTAATCCAAAGGTATTATTATACAATATTTTTCTTGAAATATTTTCATCGACTTTTAAATATAGTCTAAACAATTCTTAGAATTCAAAATCATCTTCTTCAATTAGAATCCTTTTATCATAGATTAACAGTTTATATATGTTTATTAAATTTCAAACAAGGTCATCAAAAGTATTTATTGCCTTCTCTGAAATCTATACTTCATCTTCAATAATCAATCAATTTCGTTTTCTTAAATTATAAATCATTTTGTATTTTATGCTTGATTCCGGGTGCGATTATGGAAATTTTCTATAGATCGGCATTGAGCCATACTCTAAAAGTAACAACCAATTAGGACTTATTCATTCTAAGATCATCACTAAGATTATCTGAGAGTATCATAATAGTAGAATTCTGAGTAACTATTAGATTGACGAAGGGGACCTGTCCAGGTGCTAAAACCTTTTGAGCTCAAATTTTTCTCACAGATAGGAGATGTATCTATAGACTAGAAGAAATCTAAGCAGATATCGACCTTTCGAGTAAGATCAAAGTTTCGAGTTTTGATCTTGAACTTTACATCCATCAAGGTCGATATATCAGCCAAATCGTAACTTGTGTGTATATCCTCTTAGGTTTCTTCTAGTCTATAGATACATCTCCTAACTGTGAGCAAAACTTGAGCTCAAAAGCTTTCTAGCATCTGGAGAGATTTTCTCGTAAGAGAAAAAAATTTCATTGAAATGAGAAAGACGGATAAAGTCTGGGTCGAAAAATGTTGAACCCAACCTATACTAATCTAATCCATATAGAATATATCTCTCACAAAACGATCTTCAATGAGACCAATAATATATTTATTTATTAATTTTGAATCTTTCAGAAAATTGAAGCATCTTTACAATATGATGTAATATTTTCTCTCATCTCCTATATCATCGAAAAAAATTTCTATGAACATTAGGCATTGAATAGTGAAGATTAGGTTATTGTTAACGTCAATATTTTTGAATAATACGATAAGAAACTAATTATTTACGTATATAGCAGTTAGATGTCTGTTGAATTGAGCTTGTTCTAAGTCAACATTGAATATAAATAATCAAATAAATTGACTCTTATTAAATTCTTTGCATCTGATTATGATTAAAATTATTATAATGAAGTTGATGAAATTCATTATGAATACGAAACATTTAAAATTCTATTGAAAAATTGAGTTTCGATTGGAAACAAAAATAAAACATCAAAAGAAGAAAATTTCAACTCGATAGATTTTAATAATAATTGTTGACGAAGGAAATAAATTATGAAGGTGATTCAGTGAACAGAAATTTGAATAAATATCTCTGATTTATATAGAGTTCACCATTGGATGAAGTTGAAGATGCTGACCTTCATATTGTTGGACGAGGATCAAATGGAAATAATCAAATTGAACAAGAATTAACAGCTGGAGATAATGTTTTAAATAAATTAGTATTTGAATTTGAAGATTTTGATTTATCAACAATGGCATTAACAGGTGGTGAACAACATTTAAATACAACAGCTGGAAATTCACCTGAAAAAATTGAATATTTAATGAGACAAGAAGATGCAAAATATATTCTTAAATGGCATTTTGGTGTTAAATTATTTCGTGCATGGATTGAAAGTAAAAATAAACCAATTAGACAACGATTATTTCAACGTAAGAATTTTTTAGTATTTTTTTCTTTTAATTTCTGATTTAAATTTTTGTTAAAATAAAATAGAAAATGCACGTATTAGAAATTTATCATCATCAAATGATATTGATAATAATTTATCAAAACGTCTTTATCGATCTGATCTATTATTATATCGTGCTGATGAATTAAATACAGGACTTTGTCTTTTTTTAAAAGAAATTCGTGATTTATATGATGGTGATTCAATTTATTATCTTTGTTTGGGTATTCAACATTATTTACGTGAAAATCGTTCATTATCATCAACACGTCGTTTAAATCAAGGACATTTTTATCGTACAGAATCAATTTTTTTTGATTCAACATTTATTCAATTTCAATCAAAACTTCATTCAATACTTGTTCGTTTTTGTCATAGTCGTGATCCATCACGACCATTATCAATGCGTGGACCAACATCATCAAATATAGATGATCGTCCATCACGTATTGAAGAAGAATTATTATGGGAAGCTAAACAATTAGGTGCACATACACCATGGGTTTTATTAAATACAATTTTATATTTCAATACAAAATATTTTTTTCTTAAAACTGTTAATGAACATCAAGTTTTATCATTTTCAAATGTTAGAAGACATTATAAAAGAAATGTTGGACCACATGGAGAAGAATATGGAAAATCGGTTTATTTAAGGTTTGTTTTAGAATTAATCATAGAAAAGTTATTTCAATGAAGTCAATCAAACCTTACTCTGACCTTCAACGCGAAACTAGGACTAGAACCTTTTTATTTGACTGAAATTAAAAGAACTCATCTTGTTCATGTCGAATGAGTATCCAATAATAAGAATATTAACTCTTTCAGAAACATTTTCTCAGCCAAACAACGAAATTTCTTTGAAACTTTATGTTTAATATCAACGATGTGTATTGTTAATATTTCCATCAAAACTTTTAAAAAAATCTTTAAAGTCCTTTTCGGGCCATATCCATATTTTCCTACAGGAATGGCGAAGAGGTATTTTGGTTATCCCCGTAGGAGGGTACGGATGTAGGCCAAAGTTTGATAGAGAGCTATCGCAAAATCAACCTTTAGAAGTCACTTCTAACTGGATTTCAACGTGAAAAATCGAAATATTTTGGGGACCTCAAGAGGACATTATTCACACTTCTCCTAAACGCAGAAGTCTCGCTCATGGCATAGAACAAACTGCATCTCGATATCTTTTTTGCGTTTGCGTGCTATTCAAAAATTAACAAACTTTAAAAAGTGTATAGAATAAAGTATGTTACTCCTCAAAGGGTTATAGGCGTTTATCAGGCATTGACTAAATAACGGGACATATGTAGCTTTGTAAAGGTAGACTTTCTCTTTTTAAGTGCAGCTATTTTCAAATTCTATTGCATTTCGTAGAAACGTTGCTAGATGGCGTCATCTTCGCTATGCCTATGGGAAAAATCAGCGAAGTGGCGCCAGCTAGCAACATTTCTACGAAATGGAATAGAATTTGAAAATAGCTGCAGTTAAATAGAAGAAGCCTACTGTAGAAACCTACACATGTCCAGTTTTTTGATCAAAACCACCGTAGAATTTATAAACGTCTTTAATCATTAGGCTAAATCATGGTACTTTGATATGGCCATATAAACGAATTTTCGGAGAATAATTTTCATTAGTAAAGAAAATTTTATTCTCATGAAATGTCATAGATTTAAAAAACGATGATTTGTATTGAAGGATCAACGAATATAATTGTGTTATTGACAATAAATGTAGCTTTTTTATTTGATTTACTTCATTGTTAGAAAAGGATTCAATTATTAAGATCCAAAATAATCACTATTCAATTATTGAATAGTTGCCTCATTGATCATACTTAGTGAATATCTAAAAAATAAATGTCTCTATAAACAGTAGCACGTTTCTCTTATTTCATTGATATTAATCTCGTTAGTATAATAGTTAGTTTTTGTAAATTTCGAAAGAATAATCCATAATTATATAGAAATAAATAAATCGATGTCTGCTATCTAACAAGCACCTACTTTTTTTTTTAAATTTATAAAAATCAAACCAAAACTTAGTGTTATCTATCCGAATTCTTTTTACACAAAGTACAATTTACTCTGTATTCGTATCAGAGATGTCTATAGCGGCGCGGCAGTGGCAGCATTTTTTTCGAAGGCATTGGAAAAGTGCATGAATTTAATAGGATTTCAGAGTTTACAAATGAAACGCCCTGAGATTCAACGAATCCGATGGATTAGTGCCAATATTTCTAGTCAAATACAGTCGCAGCAGTGAAATTAGGAACGCTTCTTTGAAAACCATCGCGCCAACTTTTTTTTAATAAGCCATCAGAGCGCAGCAGGATCAGATTTTGAGCCGCGGTGGACATCTCTGATTCATATATGAGCAGAGAATATTTCATATTGTATTGGGTTAAATTTGAATAATAAAAAAATGTTTTGTCTTGATTGACTAAAATGTAATGAATTAAATAAATAGATATTATCCACCATCAACAACAATTCATGGAATGGAAGAACAACAATTAATCTATGAACAAGCTGAAAATTATGATGATCCACTTCGATGTCCAGTTAAATTATTTGAATTTTATTTAACAAAATGTCCTGAAAGTGTTAAATGTCGACAAGATGTATTATATTTATTACCTGAAGCAACATGTGTACCTGAATCACCACTTTGGTTTTCATCTCAAGCATTACCTGCTTCAACAATGGATCATATGTTAACGAGAATAAAAACTGTACGAGATGTTAATGATATTCATTTATCAATGAGTCAAACATCATTTGATAATAATAATAATCAAGGACGATCGTAAACTTATTTTCTTTGTATTATATTATTTGTGTTTCCTCTCTTGTATCCCGTTATTAGTTTGTAAAAACAAAGTTAGACATTGAATGTCACATGTCGTCAACTTATGTTTTTATAGATAGAAGAAAAAAAAATGTGTTCGTTTATTGTTTAAAAGTCACATTCATTGTCATTTTGGTTTTTCTCTCATTATGTTTTGTTCATCAAGAAAAAAAAAGAGATTGTATGTATTGTATCTATCAATTTTCATTTATCTTATTGATTGAACTACAACAATTTCAATATACAGGGTGCATAAAAATGTTTTTCCAGGGGGTAACACTGTAATTTCAAACAGCATACATAACTAATTTTATACCAAATTAAAGCGCGTCGAAAATGGAGTTTTTACATCCTAAATTGTAAGAATTATCAAAACCTTTTGATGTCGAACTTAAGAAATTATCAGTCAATGTATAAAAAAAACTTGCAGAGTGATTTTTTCCCTTTTACATCAATTTAAATTGGAATCAAGATAGATATTAACTAAGTTTTATGAAACTTCTTCCTTAAAAGTATATTATTATAATAAGCATATTAAAAAAATCTGATGGAGAAAAAGAAATTTCATAAAAAGTAAAGGAAAAGCAACGACACGAGAAGAGACGAGACAGAAAAACGATAAAGAAATGATTCATTTGAAAGCTATAAACTTCATTATATATATATTGAATTTTTTAGTAAAAATAGCATGAATATAAAGATATAATGTCTTTATATACATTCTATTGTTTTATTAGATAATAGAATCGATATTAAAATAGAAATTATAAGAATTATCTCTGATTCCATGGGAATTGCCAGCATATCTACAAGTCGAAATGGCACGATAGATGCAAAGAAAAACTACGTTTAATAATTTAAAGAATTATTCAAGCAAACGATATGTCCCTGTCTCTTTTTTTTTCTTTGAGTGTCTTTGCTTTGTGAAAAAGCATCAACTATATTTTTTCTTCTTTTTGTTTTTTTATTGTCGTATATGACTTCATTAGTTTGATAGTGTATAGCATTCAAGTGCATTCTTTTCGTGTTTGCTTTTAATATCGGTTATAATAAATACTTAGTTAATCTTTGTATTCATGTATTTTCGTTGCTAATATTTGTCCGTATTTATCCTATTTGAATAATTTATCTACATAGAAAAACAATTTTCAATCAAGATAATTTCCATAGTAACAAATTAAAATTTTCATTACAGGTGAGATTCTGTAGGCACTCTCTGACAGAGTAATATCTCAGTAATGTGAAAAACTTTTCTAATGAAGAATTTTACTTGAGAAAACTAGCTTTAGAATGATGAATTTCACGAAATTCGCAATAGCTTATATAATGACTCACATATGAGAAATCCAAAGTAAAGACAGTGTTTTGTATATGTAAGGTGCCGGAAATGCAAAATTCGAGTGAATCTTTTTTCTCATTCATTTATATATGGTTTGATAGAGTTTGAAAAGCTGATCATGAATATATATTTTTATTTCGATTGGATCACTATTTCGCTGAGAAAAACGGTATGAAAGTTGAATATCTACAAATGCATTAAATGTAACAAAACGCTCGCTTTTTTACGGATAATGTGAAATTTCAAAGACATTTATTTTGTTAAACTATTTTAAAATATTATATTCGGAATCAGCGTACAAAAATACATAGAACCACTTTTATTTCAGAAAAACAAAAAATTTTATGAAAATTTGGCCTGTAGGGGACCCCAGGCAAAATCTTTATAAAATTCTGCTGAGGAGGAGTACAGGTCATTTTTTCGACGAGAATAGTTTTTGCTAAACAATATGTAGTTCTATGTATTTTCGTACGCTGATTCCGAATATGTTGTTTATTTCTCATTTCTACCGAGCTATAGTATACATTTTGACAAAAAAGTGACTCATTTTTCATTCTTACACCTGATCTTACCACCAAATAGAAAAAACCTTTGATATTCTGAAGATTTAAAAAAGATTTTCGAAAAACTAAATAGGTACTTTTGAAGCTCACGATGTGGCGATTCTATTGAGATAAGTCAATTGCTTCTATCTCTTGTTACAGAAAACTAGATAGGTTTGCAAGAACACTTAAAAATAAGCAATCTACGATATAATCCAGCTATTATGTCACACAAGATTTTCAAACGTTGTTTAGTCTTGAATTTGATCAAATAGCATTTTCTTACTCAGTTTTTCATGCTGATTCAGAATATAATATTTTAAAATAGTTTAACAAAATAAATGTCTTCGAAATTTCACATTATCCGTAAAAAAGCGAGCGTTTTGCTATATTTAATGCATTTGTAGATATTCGACTTTCATACCGTTTTTCTCAGCGAAATAGTGGTCCAATCGAAATAAAAAATATATATTCATGATCAGCTTTTCAAACTCTATCAAACCATATATAAATGAATACGAAAAAAATTCACTCGAATTTTGCATTTCCGGCACCTTACTTCTGTCCTATTACGTTGAATTGATGTCGGATCGGTATCCACGATCAATATTTTTCACTATACACATGCAACAAAATCTCAAGTCAAAAGCTTTTAATATCGATAAAGTTCATGAGGATGGAAATTTTCGGACTATATTGCACGTAAAAGAGAAGTAAACACTAAAATGGTTCATCGTTTTCATGTTAAAACATCACAAACATCAATTATGAGACTAATAGTGGTTAAATTTTTAAAAAAGTTGAATTTAAAATAAATTTTATTTATTGTGAATATTTCTTACAAATTGTCACAGAAATAACATCAAAAGTGTAAGGTATTATGTCATTTTTCGAATCACTATAAAATGGAATAGCAGAAATTTATGCAAATAAGTTTTAAAGTTTGGCTTATCTAATGTCTTATTCTCTTAATGAAGCAGATATTTCGCGTTCAAGCTTTTAATCAACACACATTATGTTAACAGCTTTTTGTTTTAAATTTCTCCATTTTCTATTTATTGTTCAATTCTAAAACACATATTTCATATTATATAGAACCAAATAACTCGACCAGTGTTTTATCCAATGGGTAAGCCGGAGGTATTTTGCTCCCCCGAAGACCATGTCTGCCCCCCTCCCCTCCCGAGAAAAACGAAATAAATTTAAAAAAACAAAATCAATATAATTTTCTAAAACTATCTTTATGAGAGTTTTTTAAAGAAGCTGCTAATAAATATCATGTTGTTAAAACAGAACAGATTCATTTTGCTTAATATAATCCGACTATCACATATCATTAATTTCAATCACATCAGAATTATTACTGTGCACATCACTGCTCTCAATGTGACGAAGTCATAACAATTTTTCTCTGTTTTCTCAAAATTCAAACGAATAATTCGTCACATCAGATTAGGGATTTACCGAGCCCGAGCCTCTCAGTCTCAGTCTCGATCAGTCTCGGTCCTCTGGATTTCGGTTTTTTTCGATTTGTCTTGCATTGTTCTTTTTGTCGGATGTCAATGATTAAAAGATCTTTGACTTTGATGACATTAGTTTTGTTGAATTTGCTTTATAAAATCCAATTTTGAGGAGAAATCAATATTTGTTCATTAAAATGATTCGAACAATGTAGAAAAGTGTTTCAAGGATGCAAAGCGAAAAGAAGATAGACACAATGGTAGTCTCTCCAAGGTCCGAGACTGACCGAGACCGAGCGCTGATCGAGACTGTCTCGCCCGAGAGTCTCGGACTCGGTACGTCCCTGCATCAGATCATTTCTATCGGATAAATAATACTATACATAAAATGATGTGAATGTGTGTAATTTAACAGGAAATTATCAATTATTGGAAAAAAAAGTAAAACTACATCGTTTAGCAGTTTGAATTATATGATAGAACTTTAAATTGTTCTTATATTTTTGATTATTTTTTGTCTTTGACTGATTCGGTTTGTTTTTTTTCTTGTGATATATTTATTGCTTGCTAGTTCTTTGTATATTTTGTGCATATTTTTCGAATAAATGAAATAAATAACCTTTATATAACTTACAAAACGCAAACCTTTTTAAAGCATGAGTGTAGTAGACTCGTTAACACTCATGGTAGTTCGTCCCTTCAACAATATTTGCCTGTCCTCCCGACAACTGAATTTACCCCTCCAGAGTGAAAAATCTGGATAAAACAGTGAATTCAACTTAGAGCTATTATTTTGAAATTTATTTATTTTTCCTATAAAACAACATTTTTTACTATTTTTTATCAGTTCTGTGTTAACATATGTGATTCTTCTTGTGCATATATAAATGCGAGTCTTTTCAATCAAATAGGAAATGAATTCTGTCTCTATTTTAATACTTTTATTCTATACAAAACAATTTATTTTACATAAGCATTGATCATAAACAATATTTATACATTTGGAAAATAGTCTTTTGCATATTCAGGAAGTCGACGACCATTGAGACATAAATAACGGAGTTTTACACAATTGATTCGTGTTGCATCTCTTGTAAAATTGTATGTCACTCTTTTCAGTTGTTCAAGATGAATGTTAAGATGAACGGCATTATCCGGTAAACATATTTTCGTATGAATTAGAAATTCTTCAATATAATCATCATGAGCATAGTAAAATGTGATATTAGTAAGATCTGGATATTTAATAATCGAAAAATTTTCATTGTCATTCTTTGATTCTTTGCATAATTTATTATTTTGTGGTTCGGAATTTCTTATAGACAATACTTTAATAAATGGAAATGATTGAGCAATTCGAAGAAAAAATTCATGTTCAAAAGGATGTTCATCCTCTAATGTTATTTCACGAACACATTTAAATAATCCACCGAGAAAATTACTTGTTACTATATAATAATATTTTCATTGGTCAGGATACAAATAGACATGACAAAAATTCCATTCTCTTTCTTGAAAATAATCAACATAAGAAATAACTTGATTATCTTTAAAATCTCTGAATATATGTTGGATATCTTCTTTTGATGGTAAATAAATTGGATTCCGAGAAATGCCTGAACAAATATAAAATTCGAATCTCTTTAATAGTGGCATATGATTAATAATATTCTGCTTCAATTCATTTTCATTAATAAATGTATTTTTGATAGAAACAATAAGATTCAAACTGAGTTTTTCCAAATTTGACATTCGTTGTAGATGTTGTACAATTAATTCATCATAACCATCCGTCGGCATTTCAGAATGTAACGAAAAACATCTTAAATTGGGTAATTTATCCTATAAAAATTGTATAATGAATTTGTTCTAAAAATTCAAATATTAACTGAAATAATCTACCTTATTATTGTTTGTTAAATCCAAAGAGGAAATGTACTTAATATCAACATGAAATGTGTGAAGTTTATTGAAACGTCCATCAAGTAAATAAAGACAGTCGATGAACCTCAACAAACTGATATGCAATTCTAAAAGAGTTGAAGAGTTAATAGTTGGAGATGGATTGTGAAATAATAATCGTTGATACCAAATTAAAGACGGACAAGAAATTTAAATATTGTAAATTGGAGCACATGGTAAAAATATGTGTGAATATACGTGTAGTCACAATATTTACATCGTCTGTTGGACCTATTGTTTCATATTTGGTAACATCGATTACAAGCCCTAAGATTTGATTTTTGTCTATAGAAGTTAAGTCTAAAAAGAAGTCAATGAAACATATGTTTATCAAGTTTTATATTGATCATTAAATTGATGCATGTTCTTTCTGTTTAACAATTCTATAATATATGTATGATCTTTTTCTTTCAAATTCTTTAATAAATTATATTGTATTATCGAGATTATATTTTATTTCAGTCATATATTATTCTTTACACTTTCTTCTTTCAAGATCAATGTTTTAAATTTCAACTAAAGACACTAGAGAACTTTATTCAAATATTGATTTAATTATCAGGAGGTCCTTGTATTGTTTTTCTATTACTAATTTTCTTCGAGTTAATATTCATCGGTTATTGTCAGTATAGTAAAGAAATATTCTATAAAAAGATCTGTAATGATCTAAATTTACTTGTATAAATTAGATATTGAAAATTCATTTTGATTCTTGTATATTCTTCATTAACTAATTATTGAAAGAATCGAAGAAAATGGCTTACCAGTAAAGAGAGATAAAGCTGTTTCTACGTCAATATTGTATAAACCAAGTCCATATAAAATCGGATAATTTGTAGCAAGAAGAATACGTTTCATAGATGATGATTCAAGATTAAGCCATTTGATATTACAGTGAATTTTAGCTAAGATTTGTAAACAAAATCGATCAAGTACTGGATCAGATAATGGATAGGTGGAATCATATGAGATCCATCTCATCAACGTTAAGCGATTTGTAAAAATTGGATCATGTACAATTGCATGGAGTCGTTTGTTAACCCCTATTAGAGAGTACAATACGTGGAATTCCGCAGTTTTTTCAAAATAATCATGAGAATCTCATCAGGTAAATCATTTAATTCAACCAGTGAATGTTCCATATTTATTTTCACTTATCTATTCTTTTCAATTATAGATATGAATATATATATATATATATATAAGTCGAAGTTGACTTTTCAGTTTCAAAATTAACCATGGTTTATTTTGAAATCAAAGGTATCTAAGGATTCTAAAAAAATTTTCATTAAAATACTATAGAAAACTGTAGGCATAATTACTATTAAAAGAGGAAAATTGGTGCAGTTGTTTCATGTGAATCTCAATGAGGTTAATGTTCGAAGTATATCTATTGATTACGATCTGAAAATCTATGAGTGTTAGATGATCGAAAGCTTAGTTTTATAGTTAAACGTTCTTAGACAATGATCGACGCATCAATTATAACCGATGATTTTGCTTCTACAGATGAAGATTCATTTATCAAGAAGTCAATAGAGACGGGAATCAAGCGAAACCATACGATGATAACAGGTTTTCTGCATACTTTAGACATCTTTATAGTAAAAGTCAGTGACATCAAACAGTTGATGATTATCTCCGAAGGTTCTGAGTACGCTTATCGACTTCGTTAGTCTTACCGTCACATGCCAATTCACCTCGGTTGCATTTATCAATATAAAATACAGAAGCTACTCATTATGAAAAACTATAGTAAATGCGAGAAACAATTGAAAGTTTTGAAAACATGAAGTTTTTGAAAATTGCTTTGAAAATTTCTAATTACCATTTAAAAAATGAACTAACTATATCTTGTTCGTTGATCATTCTATATATAAATCAACATCCCTTTTTTTACATCTTCTGAAAACGAAAAAACTATAAATTTCTATTGTATTTCAATGAAATTTTTTAAGAATCGTTAGATACCTCTGGTTGCAAAATAAACCATGATTAATTTTGAAATTGAATAGTCAACTAGTTCACTTCCAAATTTTAAAGTAAACTAGGATGGATCGCTAGTTCTCCTTTCAATTTTAGAGCCGACTAGTTCGCTTTAAAATTGAAAAGTCAACTAGCTCTATCTTACTTGACTACTCAATCCTAAACTCAACTAGTTGCCTTTTAAAGTCAACTCCGACATATATATGCCAACTTAATATTTGACCGTGTCGTTATTCATCACTAATGAAAACAATGAAGCATTTTTCTATAATCACAATTCACAGAGAATGAAAAAAATAGTATGCACGCTGAGCCCGATGAGTCATTGAATCAATAGCAAATATATACAATTGCGGGCACTGCAGGTCTAGACACTTTTTTCTCAGTTAATATTGAGAATTTTTGATCCAAAAAATTAATAGAAACACTAAGCAGGTGTTCGTTTATCTAGCCCAAGCGCTATTTTGGAGATTTTACTCGAAAAACGTGATATATGCTGTAAAGAGGACGCTACAATCTCGTCATTGATCGCGTTTCGTATCATTACTTGCCACTTTTTTAACAAAATCTGAGAACACAGTTCGATAGAGAATAATTTTCTCTATCAAATGATACCAAACATATATCTAGCCTCTTCCGAAAATCTCAACGACCAACTATCTGTGATTTGCTATTGATTCCCTTTTTTCTTTGTGTTTGTTCGGAACAGCTTCCATACCTTTGCTGGTTCATATGCAGTTTAAGTACACTATCATATTCAATTAGCGTATTGCACACAGCAATCAGAATGACGGTGAGGACGAGAGTGTGTTTAAACTGCAGATGTACCTAAAATAGAATGTCCGTCGCTGTTTTTCCAATAACTCAAGCTAGGAACGAGCTAGAAATCTGCGGTTGTCACCAATCGAAAGAGGAGACAAGAGGACATCTTTTTGTCCGACAGTGTATAAGACGAAGTCATTTTAAAATGAGTCATTTCTACAAAACATTGAAAAAATGTAGAAAAACGGTTCCTCATTAGAATGAAATTTTGACAAAAAGTAAGAAGATTTAATTAAAAATTAAGATAAATCCATATTTTTTGAGCGGGTAAATAGACGATTTTTTTGGTTAACAATAAGACCTGTGGAGATAATCATTAGAACTATATCTTACACTATAGATCTGATGTCCCTCTATCTAGATCACATGTCAAAATCAAAATTTTCATTCGAATGAGGAACCGTTTTTCTACATTTTTTCGAAGTTTTGTAGAAATGACTCATTTTAAAATGACTTTGTCTTATACACTGTCGGACAAAAAGATGTCCCCTCATTTCCTCTTTCGATTGGTGAAAATCGCAGGTGTCTAGCTCGTTCCTAGCTTGAGTTAATGAAAAAATAGCGATGGGCATTCTATTTTGAAACGAATAATAGCTAAAACGATTGGGCCAGTCGATCTTCACCGGTTTAAAGAAATTTTCTAGTAGAAAAATATACTTGTCGTTCCTCTTAAAAGTTCCAAACAAAAAATGAGTTTCACAATATTCTAGAAGTACAACTTTTTCCAAGTAAAGTATGTCGAAAACGAGTTCAAGTTCTTTGATTAAAATAACAGCGTTGTTTGAAAAAACATCAGCTTTTATTTTCTTCTATTTGTCTACACTTTTTTGTTTTATTAATAGAGTTTTATTTCATTCTGTGAGAAAAATACACAATCAAAACTTTGTCACTTGACATAAATAATTCCTTCACATATGTTACGATCGGATTGTTCCCATTCGTTCGTAAGACGGAGAGAAGATATCCTTTCTAGTACAGTGATTAATACGTCTGCCCGGTAAGCAGGAGATACATGGTTCGATTCCATGTGAAGGGGAGATTGTCTTTTTCTCCGTTCTGTTGTATTCCATCGCGCTGCTTAGTCTCGGTCATGCGTCATAACATCAGACTCGTAACAACATATCTCGCTGATATTTTGTTGGACACCATGTTCGTAGTTCTAGCGTCGTTTAAAAAAGATCCATTTTCTATAAAGCCGAAGCGAAAAAGTTCAAAGTTTACAGATTAATTATCAAGTATTAGGTATATAACTTTTTTCACGAAAGAAACATAGTATACTTATCTTTAGAAAAACTTATAGATATAAACAAGTATAGCATGTTACTTCCTCAGGAAGCTTAATCGAAACTCAAGAAAGAATATGAAAAGAGTTTTTTGAAGCATCTACCTTTAGCAGATAATAGAAGGCCTAACGAACCAACTGGCTTTTACCGTTCTCAAACGATTTTCGACCTCTGGACGAAGCGCTTACAACCCTCCTATATCATCTTTGAACAGCCTTGATGATGATTCAATGAATACGCCAGAAACTGTTCTATTATCATTTTTTTAGAATAAACCTGATAAAGAATTTACCAGAAATAACAATTCAACGATTACAAGATTCAGCAACCTCTCTAACAAGTCAGTATTTTTATCAGAGAATCAGAACTATAAAGATGTTCAAAATGAAGTATGTTTAGTACTATTACATTCCTACAAAAGTATCTGACGAATGTTAACAACTTTTTATATAAAAAAAAGCTAGGTAACAGATCTATCTGATCAAAGAAAATAATTTCATACTAGATAAACAACAGTCCCCATAGATGAAAAAAAAACCAGATATATTTAGCTTGAAAAAATAGTTTCATAAGCAAATATTTACTAATTCAGCGGAATAATTAGCAGCACATATGAACATAATGGTTTCGATAGTTTGAAATGCTTCACCTAACGATCACATCAACAAAATAACAAACAGATCTCTATTGTTTGATTAGTTCCATCAGTAGATCTTTTCTAATACAATACAACAATCTACCAAACAGATAAAGTAGAATAGCTTCAATAGTTCAAAAGACTCTGCTTAACAAAAACAGATGGAAAATAACAAATATATTTTTGTTAAAGAAATATTTTCAAAAGTGAGATTCATCTTATCTAGCGGAACAATCTATTGAAGGAAGAAAAGAAAAATGTTCCGATAGTTTCGAAACGACGGTAGAAGTACTAAAAGAAAGGTTCGTGTCCTATGGTGGTCATATGATATGTTTCGCTAACTATAAATGATTTTATGTCACTCGCTACATTCTGTGAAAACATTTTCCAACTGAATAAAACATTTATCAAATCAATTGACTAATAGTAAACAGTTATACATACATGAAAAATCTAATATCAGCACCATTTCAATCACATTGTTTATTGCCGTCTACAATTCAAATGAACATCAAACAAATGAAAACGAGATTATCTATGTATATATACTTTTATAAAACGAAGGACAATCATTCGAAGATTTGAATTTTGATTCGAAGCATGGCACAACCATATGCACATATTCATCAAACATAGACGTGCGTGATGTTATTGCACAAAAACTCGATGGATATGGAAATATATAATAGAGTACGTAGAGACATCAAAACAAGAAACTTAAAGTTAAATTCTAATAATCTTTACTCTAAGATAAGAATAAGTATGCTTTATAAAAAAATCTTTGTTTCCAAAAAGAAGAATCTATGACATGAAACAAAGAAAAATTTATTGAAGAAGGATTTTCATATTTATTGAAACTTGGAATGGCTGACTTTAAACAAACTACTGCAAAGATTTGTTAGATTGCACATTCAGTTGATAAAATACCAACACAAGGGATTAGCTTATGGTATTTATTTCTCACTTTTACTATTATTTAAGAAAAATATTACTCTTCTCAGCATATTTCTTCACATACCTGCAAATGTGTGTTCATACATATCACTGAAAAGCAATAATAAATGAAACAATTCCATCTATAAATAATAAAAAAATACTTTTCAAATCGAAAATGAATATCAATAAACATACATTCGAAGCACAATCATAACTCGTTCAGTTAAAAAAACCTTTTCCATACCAAAACAAATAGAAATATGCAATAAATATAACCAAAACCAAATAAATTAATTTTTGTTGTTCCACCAAAATATATGATAGGTAAAATACTCCATATTCCATACATAAATATAGCATATTTGATATGATCAAGTTAATGTCGTTTATTTGTAATAAAATCTCATGGTCGGCATAAACACGATCTTTTTCATTCGTTTCATACTTAAAGACACGCCATTATTGACATGCGAAGAGAAATTGAAAGAAATCGGCTACATTTAAAACAAAAGGTTTGTTTTAACAATAAAAGGAAAATGAAGTTTTACCGATCAATTGTGTTGCTGATAGTGGATTGAAACAATCTGGTAAGAAAAAACAACGTCTCAAATAAGGCCATCAGTCGAATTTGATATTTGTCGATGGATAGTCTAGAAATAAAATGGCAATTCTTCTTCATATATTCAACTGATTTCAGATCGGTTTAGAGTCTGTTCTGAAACAATTTATATATTCGTGAAAATAATATTTACTCATATCATCTTATATCAGAGTGAGGATTTCAAGGAATTACCGGTGAAGTTTAGAAATCACTGTAAGATAAAATTTCGTAGGATCTGAACAATGTAGAGTGGCATTCTACTACCTAAAAATTTGGTTATTGCTTCTTTAGAAACGATTTCATTCTGCAATACTGCACATAGAGAAAGACGTATTTATCTTTTCAGTATAATTTGATGTCGATAAGATGTGAAAAAGCGGTAGAAGAAGAGTCATTTTCTTACGTCTCTTCTCTTAAATATGATCAATCCATTAGATGTTCGACATACTGCATGCTATTTTATACATAACTAAATATCATACATTGGTTTGGACTTCTATAGCCAAAGATACATCGAATGATCCCTCAAATATTTCCTAAATCTCAGCTCAAATAGAAGTGCTTATTTGGAGATAAGTAAATTTCCAAAGTAATACAATCGTTTATGTCACATTAAATGTATTGATCTATTTTATCAAAAAGAGATTAGCGAAATTTAGAAAATATAAGTTTTTTTGCTTTAAGAACAGAAGTGAGAACCATTAGAAAGAGAACTAATTTATAAGCATGAATTTCAGCAAAACACCAAGTGTAATAAGTGATTTGTTTGTACAAACGATTAGCTTGAAAATATAGTTTATATAACGATTCTTGCCATGTTTTAGATTCACTATTTAAAATTTGTTGAGTGCGAGAACTATTTGAATGTTTAGTATTTCCTAAAAAGTAGAAGAAAGATGAATAGGAATATCAATGATAGTTGTTTTATCTCAAGCATAAGCATGAATATTAGTTAATGTACCCTTGGTGGACCTTCGATATTTTTGTCACTAAAAGGGTTCTTCAAAAATCATGCTATTAGAGAAGACAACATTGAAAATAGCTTTCATAAGAAAGAAACTAATGAATTTTTAAAATCGAGAATCGTTTACTACGGTTAATGGTGGTAGAGTTCGATTTCCAAGACACGCAAATGCATCTGAAAAATCATTTTTTGTCTATTTCTAGTCACTCTAAATTCGGAATATATCTTTCTATTCACCGTTAGCTTTGAGTTACTACAAATCTAAGATTTAGTCATTCACATCTATTTAGTAGCAGAAGTTAATATTGAAATCAGACAATATATCTGACGATTCTTATTTCGGAACCGAAAAAATACGGAATGCAAGAAAAATTCTGATCATTACAGTTATTACTTCGTAGGATGCTGGCACGAGTAGCGAGCTAGTCAACATGTCTCATTTTGTACAGATTTTGTCCGTTGATCACTTTGACAAAGATACTTTTCAATTTGTACCAACAAACCAACGATATTTTAGTCAAACTTTTCTGAAGCTCGAAACGATGTGAAACATTCCTATAAACCTATTCTACATCGTTATTTACAGATGTAAATAAAAAATTGGTTTTTCTAATGGAAATTTTTTCATTTTTTGTTGTTGATCATTAATGAAGGTCTCTAGAAACATCACAGCAATAGATGCTAGATTCCACTCATATTGATGTATAAACCTAAACTCGACATCTTCCTGCACTGGCTAACACAAACAAATTAATTTCTTCGGTCAAAAATCAAGAAAGATATGCTATTGGCTTTCAAGCAAACGATATTTAGAATACTCTTCATTAAAATGATTTTCTCTCGTACCGATCTTGAGAAGATCTAGATTACAAAAACCTGCTCCTGTCATTTCCGAATGACGTCAAAAAGTAATAAGTTATGAGAAAACATGTCGAATTCGTCAAAGAATCGTTCTTATCTAGTTTTCATGGATATATATCTGACGAGCACCTAAATCACTTAGTTCTCGTTGAGCACAATTTCAAGCAAACAAAACAATAAAAAGAAATGTTAGCTATCAATCCCTTTCTTAGATAAGAAATATAAAAATAAACTATGATCAAGATTTTGAATTTGTCTATTGTTGTTTTTATCCTAGCTCAGAATTCTCATTGAGACTAGACACATAGTAATGTCTTCATTCTTTATCGAATCAGAAACGAAGGATCGAAAAGAATGCTGTCAAGAATGCAGCATCCTCCTGTGTCTGAAACGAAGTGAATTTAGCCAAATCAATATCCCTACGAATTTCAGATCAAAAATGGAGTTATGTTTAAACTTCTATGATTTAGATTCTTTCTTTATATGTTTTATCGAAGTCAATTATTATAAATACTTTGACAAACTAATTAATTTCATCCAACCCGAATGAATATAATGTAATTGTAATATATTAACCATTAAGAATGTACTTGATGTTAATAATTTTACAGTTAAAACATCTGATGGAACGACTTCAAGTCCAATTGATGCCAGTCTAAAAAGGCAATCATGTAGAAAATGATTTCTCTTAACAGAAAAAAAACAGACATACAATTCTTTGCTAAATTTTTGAGATAAAAATATATTGACTTTTTCGACCTAAAATATAAGAATAAAATGTGATGAAATTATCTTCAATTATATATATACTTGATAAATATATATTCCAATTAAAATCAGCATTGAATAAATGATAGTGATTAAATGAAATGTTGCCACTGTTTTTCGCCAAAATTCGAATGGAATCTAAATTCAAAATCGATCATTTCCTTTTCTGTTCTATGAATATTCTTCTTATTTGAAAAGTGAGAATAAAGAATAAATAGAAGATCATGTATATTATTCGATAAATGACGACTGTGTTTTGAATACTTGCAAGTAGAAGCAAAACACAGGAAACAAATATCGAATATTTTGTGAAAAAATGAATACACCATTGTCCTACAAGATATCATATTCTTCATATTCTGAAAATCAATGTGAATAATTCTTACCGAATTCTCGACGATTTGTGACTAATGGTGTAAACATTATCTATAAAGTTTAAATAGAAATCTAAAACAAAATCAATATAAATTTTGTCACTCCTAGCAAAATATCAGATGATAATTTGTTTTCATTCAACAACGTATCATAAAAAAATCCCGACTTCAGATCATTCTAATTTTTACTATCGATTCCTTCAAGAAACCGTTCATAAAGAATGTTCGGACAACGCAAGACAGGGGGACTCAGCGCAAAGCAGATCTTTTCGAAAAGTGAGAGAGAGAGAGAGAGAGTTATACCTATTGAAACATTCGAACTCTAATTACTATTTTTTTTAGTATTTTTGGAAAATTTTCAAGTAAAATTAGATTTCGAGAAACAATTTCACAAGAGCAATCTGGCACGAATCTACGGCACATCATATACAAACAAATTATGCGTATGGAAGATAGAGCCCGTCGAGTCCCAAAATTTTCGATCCGGACCCTGACTCGGTTTATCGAACTTTTTTGGACTCAGACTCGGAGCCAATCGATGTTCATGATATTTTCGATGAAATCTTTTAATTCCGACATAATAATCGTGCCGAATATAGAGATACTTTTTTCAAGTAATTGTATTTAACGACGTACATCCTACGTATTTCTCAGAGACGTTCAACAGTAATCTTATAAAGTTGAAGTCGTAATTGACTATTTACTGTAGAGTAGCAACTATGAGGAAGGATTCGAATCCGGATGCAGGCCTACTCGACAAGTTCTGATGGAAGGTATATTGTTTGCCTGATACAAGACAATATCTTTTAGTCAATGAGCTTTTTGTTAACAGTTGCTAGTACAAATTCTGCGAGATTGAAATACGAGACACAGTAAAATTTGTCATATTGTAAACGAAGAAATTCAGCAAGACATGTATCAATTTTTAAATTCCATATACTCTTACAACAAATGTTGAAAGAAGATGAAAGACAGACATGTTGAACTCCTTTATTTTTCACATTAATTTTTCAATAAACTTGATCTTGATAATTATATCTATCACAAGTTGCGACGGAGCGTTACTAAGGTGTCTGCCACGATCTGTAATGAGTAGCAAACGTGACCGAAGTATCCATGATGGCACATTGGTCATACATGTTACAGTCTCTAAATGGATTGTAAATTTCTTTCTATACTCTTATGCATTTTTTGGATCTTGTCTTACAAAACTTTTTTCGAACTGGACATCCAGAACGAAGAAAGAATCACTTATAATCAGACATATTCCGAACAAAGGTGAACAATAGGTCAAAAAATGCTATTTTTATCTAGGTTATCAACTGATTTTTTGCACTAAAAAAATCGTTAGAAGTCGTCGGAGATTATTACCACGTAAACAGCATAACAATTGACTAAAATGGGAAGAGAAAGGAGATCGATAATATCGAAAATGATCAGAAATGTCCGGGAGCCATTGAAAATTATTCGTAATCAATAAAACTTGTAAAAAATCAATGATGATAGACTTCAAATAAGATGCTGATTTCTCATGATTTTTTTTTCGTTTTAAATGCTTTTTATTGACTTATTTCGTTATCGATATTATCCGAAATTTCCAATGAGTACTTTTGGTTAATACAGGGTGCGTAAAAATGTTTTTCCAGGGGGGTAACACTGTAATTTCAAACAGCATATATAACTAATTTTATATCAAATTAAAGCGCGTCGAAAATGGAGTTTTTTCATCCTAAATTGTAACAGTTATCAAAACTTTTTGATGTCGAACTTAAGAAATTTTACATTTTTTTTGGGATAGAAAACTAAGACGTCAGTGATTCAAAAATGGATTTTAGTATTTTCTTTTGATATTTTTACATGGTTCGATAGAGCTTGTCGAGCTCTACAAAACTGTATATATTTAAAATTTTTTAAGCTAGTTTTCTTAGATAAAAAAATCAAAAAATCACTTGGAAAATGCTAAAAAATATTAAAAAACTTATTTTTTTTTTATTTGAGAGAAAAATACTCGATTTTTCAATAAAAATAGTTTTTTTTCATTATTTTCACAAACAGAGACGTTTCAAAATGTAACCACCAGGTACAACGTGAACAGCTGCGCCTATTGATTACATTTTGACACGTCTATTTGTGAAAATAATGAAAAAAAGCTATTTTTATTGAAAAATCGAGTATTTTTCTCTCAAATGAAAAAAAAATAAATTTTTTAATATTTTTTAGCATTTTCCAAGTGGTTTTTTATTTTTTTTTATCTAAGAAAACTAGCTTAAAAAAATTTAAATATATACAGTTTTGTAGAGCTCGACAAGCTCTATCGAGCCATGTAAAAATATCAAAAGAAAATACTAAAATCCATTTTTGAATCACTGACGTCTTAGTTTTCTATCCCAAAAAAAAATGTAAAATTTCTTAAGTTCGACATCAAAAAGTTTTGATAACTGTTACAATTTAGGATGTAAAAACTATATTTTCGACGCGCTTTAATTTGGTATAAAATTAGTTATGTATGCTGTTTGAAATTACAGTGTTACCCCCCTGGAAAAACATTTTTACGCACCCTGTATAATTCAACCAACAAGAGACAACTTGAAAATATAATTAGTAGAGAGTTTTTTTTTTCTAAACACACAATTACAGAATAACCAATGAAATAATATTTGATATTGTAATGATCTTTGTATTATTTTAATGTATGAGGTTGTTCATGTTTTGGTAGAAGACGGATAATTTTTCCATCAGGTAAAACACAAAGCTGCAAATGTTTAAAAGGACATGATTGAGAGATATTTTCTAAATGTTTTGGTAATTCTTGCAGACTATACCAACAAGGTGAAAGTGATAAATAAAAAAGATTTGGAAGAAATTCTGCACGAATTGAAGTTAATTGTGTTTTTGTTGGTTTTTCTATATGTAATGAACGAAGATTAATTAATTTTGATAAATCCAAATCATTACAAAATGTTGAAAGATGTAATGAAATAATTTGAGAAGAAAAATGTGAAAAAGGTTTTTGATGAAATATATCTTTCGATGGAATATTTATATAAAAACGAGCAGAATTTATAATTCCATTTATTCGACGATGATTAAGAAGATAAAATGCAAAATAAATATCAATTAAACGAATATAATTTTCAAATAACTCTAACAATATTTCATCTGGCAATTGTTCAAAATGACCAGTTTCATTGTTATTTATTTCATTGTTATTTATTTCATTCATTGTATTATATCATACAATCAATATGGATTACACAGTTGAATTTATTTCTTTGTTGGTAACAATAGAACGTATCACTCGGATGCTAACTTATCATAAACAAAAAACAAAAAAAACTATTGTACTTATTACTCATTTGTTTTGTTTTTTACTCTGTCAAGGACATCTGTCGCAAATATTATATTTTTTTCTTTTCTTTTCTTATCCAATAAAAGAAGGGAATAAAATCATAACATAAAAATATATAGATAAAGCACATGGTTTTTATCAGAAATAATAAAGAATACATCTTTGACAATCGAAAGTTGTCTAAAAACTAACTTAAGTCGAAGTCATCCAGTCGGATCTTATAAGAAACTCTGAACTTTCCAACAATTTTTAACTGTCGAATTTCGTTGATAGGATCCAACGGTATCCAAAATATTTGGCACATATTTGTAATAGTTAGTATGACAATGAGAAAACATTGTCCATTAATCGAAATCTAACCGTGGCGTACATAAACGATCACTTAAAGAGAAAATGGAAATATACGATCCAATGAATAGTAAGTTTAATTATTCATTTTATTTTATTTTTGTATTTTTCATTATACTATTGCATCAAGTCAATCAGGAATAAATATAAGTTATTTATTCTATTTTTTTTTGCTTTATTTTAGATTTATTATTCAATAACGAAATGTAATAATAAACTCAAATGAATTGAAATAATAACAGAGTCAGAAAAAATTTCTAGTAAGGAAGATAGGTAGGTTGAGTCCCTATTAGGGGTACGCAAGCTCAGGTCACGAACTCCGCTCAAATGAGCGAAAGAACTGTTCGAACAGCTCATGTGAAATGAGCTGTTCGAACAGTTCAGCTCAGCTCAGTGAGCGGTTTCAACAGCTCATTATTTGTGAGCTTGAGCTGAGCTTGCATACCCCTAGTCTTGATCAATCTAAGCACCAAAGTTTGGACTCGTTTAATTATGTTTCTCATATTGACCTGCTCTTTTAGCTAAGTCATGCTAAGAAGCTCAAATAGACTTGATCTAAACTGAGATCATGTATTTTATCGTTAGGCTATTCTAAGGTTTTATTAGGGTAAAATCATTATCATATGATCGCAGGCACCTATCCAGAAAGAATTTTAAGGAGTTCAATATCTAGTAGGCTCCAAAACATAATCATGTCGATTAAGTTGACCACTAGTTGCAATTATTCATTTTTCTGCGTCTTTACAATATCTGTTGGTCTCTGTGAATATATGACTAACTTCCAGATTTGAAAATCTGTTCAGAACGAAACACTGTGACAATTTTCAATGAGTTATAAAAACAATATATCTAAGAAAAATTCAAATGAAACGTCTGAAGTTCAACTTAGTTTGTTCGAACGTATTAATCGTATTTGATCTAAAATTGACTCCCGATCCTCATACCAACTACTGAAAGATCAACACACTACGAAATAGATTATCTCCAACATGAAAAGTACAATTGTGATGCATCATCAAGATATCAGTTCTGACTAGTCCATCCAACTTTGTTAGATTAGCCTGAATCTCTATTTAGGTGCTAATAAATACAAATTATGAAGTAGTTAATATTATAATAATTATCAATAAGTATCAAAGAAAATCGATACTATTTACTCACAATCAATTCATACCGCTTGTTTTTCCTTGAGATAGAGACAATCATCGAATTGATTATTTTCTTTGATTTTAAGACAAACAAGAAACATTTCCAAAAAATTATTTTCGATTGATTAACAGTATAAACGACATATGATTATTCTGCCACTTGTTTTTCGTTTTAGTAAATAATACTAGGAGACAAAGTTTCACAATCACTCATCGGATAGGACTTATGCTCAATATCGACAGTCAACAATAACTTTGATTTTATTGTTTCAGATTCATCTTCGATCTATTTTTTTTTTCTTTTTGAAATCTCTATGTTAGTACACAGTGTGAGGATCTTTTAATATATTTCACGGTAGATTTCTTCTCTCATTTTCAGCATAATATCTTGTTTCTATGTGTGACATAATGGTGTGCGTGTGGATTATTGATGAAAACATTCACATGTACATCCTCAAGCTAAGAAATGTTAATGTTTAAAAAAATGAACTACCTTTTATGGGTTTTTGAAATGAACGCGTACTATTTTTCTCATAGAAAATATACTAAGCAATATTCATCAAAAAGAAAGGCTTCCTATCAAGTGAAAATTGGATAGGAAGCTTTTCTTTGTCTCTAAGAATTACATATTTTCTCTAGCGAAATTTTAATCTTCGAATTCTCAACGATAAAAAAAGAATACCAAGGGGTCCTTCTTCAGCAGTCAAAAGATAAAAGAAATCTATATGTATCAAAAAATAATATTCGTCAATCAAGTTTATGATATCTTGTCAAAACGATCAACTATTAATAATACAGATTCCAATATTCATAAAAGCGAAAGATTAGTGTTATGAATGTTAGGCTTTAAAAAAAGTCAAGATTAATAAAATGATATAGCGCCCAGAAATTTTTGCAACGCAATATATGCCACTTAAAAGCTTTGAAACTGAAAAATGGATCTCAAACATTTTCAAACAGCACTTTTGGCCTTGATGAACTGTTAGAGTACACTAGAGTTGAATTTAACCCCACTGAATAGATTCATTTAAACTATTTGCTTTTTTCTTGTCTATAAATCTGACTTGAGTGCTGTACTAGCAAGTACATTGTTTATTGAAGTGTTTTTTTTTTGCCATTTGATAAATCAGATCGAAATTTTCTTCATCAAAACAGACGATTTATTCGTCTTTTACGTTTCTTTAACCGAGAAAATGCTTCTGTCATTATGGAAGGCCACGTGTGATAGATATTGCAAACCATGTTTCAGAAGAGCTGTCATTATTTTTCATCGTTATCGCTCCACACAATTTGCATTTAACCTTTGACGCTCGCATTGCTTTCTCACATGGTCGATTGTAGACTGATATCAAAGCCCATTGAATTGCGGAACTCGAAACCTTGCTGTAACAAATCTTGGTTGATGCACGTATTATCACAATGTTTCAAGTAAATATTTCAATCGAAATATTATTTCTTAGCAAGAATCATCGAAAATATGTTCGAGATAGAGGAGAAGTATACTATAACTGTTAGATTTTGTCGTTCAAATCTTGTTAAGAAAAAAAAACAGATTCTCAAAAGAGTAAAAGATCTATTTATTATATGATAAACATTTCCTACAGACTGTCGATAGGAAGTTAGTACCGTATGTGCTGATTGTAATCAAATCTGGCGTGATAATTATACCATGATCAATCAAACACAACCTCTAGGCATCAGATGAAGAGTGTATTTGAGCAAAATGAGAAAAAAAAGATTAGTTCACAAAAATGATAAAGTAGAGGATAATGATTAAAGAATTCGGTTCAATTAGGAACTCTAACAATTATACTTAATGCCAATCAAACACGAATAAAATTCACAATTTCTCGACTTTTTTTTCAATTCCCTATAAATTAAATGATTCAATACACAACAGGAAATCATCAAAACTCGATTCACGCAAGTCAAGCAAAACAAAAAACATTTAGTAATTAGAGAATCCATGAAAATTAATTTTAAATAAATTTACTATCAACAAAGAAATGACAATGTTGAGGTTGAATGAGTGAGGTTATTGGTGATTTCAATATCTTTTACTTCCTTCTCGTACCCACACCTCAGCTTTACCTTTATACTCTCAATTCACTTTCACCCTCGAGTCATTACGTGTTCACTTGTCGTGACTCTATATGAAAGCATAGGATTACCTATGGAGAAATATGAAGTCAATATGAGACCGTACTCAAACATGGTTAGCAAGCGTATTTTACTTCGGCACATTATCGTATCTCTTTGCATATTATATTGAGATATCCAATTGCTATGCTGAATCATGTAAACCTCTTTATCGCTTGAAATATCGTCTGTTGAGTTTTCTTGATTGGAATTTTCTGAATCTTCCATAACAGATAGATCTGAATGCATAGAATAAAAATTTTCATAAGGTATGATTTTCCCAATGTTTCCTTTGTAAATTTTTGGAAGTCAGAATGGCTAAAATATTTTTAAAAATATCGAATACGTATACTTTTGTTTTCTGTGAAAAACCTTATTTTTGAAGGTCAGAAAAACTGAAATGCTGAAGAAATCATGAACAAAAGCAATTTTTAAACTGAAAATATTTTATATTTTATATCGAGATAATTTTGAATCAAAAACAAAACTACACACAGATTTTATTTCGATCGAAATATCTATCAAAGTTTGTACCTCAACAGTCATATCATGTAGAAGAAAACTGTGTTTTTCTCATTTGAAAATTCGATTTGAGAGGTGCACAGAGAAATCTAAGGTTTTTTTTTCCTTTCTATTATGTAAGATCGATGTTTTTGTTGAAGAGAAGCAGTAGACTTTTCAGTTGTTGAGATATGTTAAATAAAATGAGAATACTAAAATCAATATAAAGAGAATGTCTTGCATATCCCTAGTGAAAATTTCATTATTTTTGTTAAACAGAAACCAAATGAATGCATCGATTATTTCGACATTTATGTTGATTTATTATATGTTGCATCAATATTGTGAAGAAACGAAGAACAAGAAAATTTGACCGATTTTTTTTTCTTTTCTTACACATGTTTTACATTCGGTGTGTCATTCTCCATATATGATGTAGGCGAGTAAAATTATTCATAAAAATGAAACACATTTGTCCCGTTCTCTTCACCAAGATCAGTAGTGCATAATGATGTACGCACATTGAATCATTTTATTTTATAATATTTTTACCATCACCGATGTTGCTTGACAATCTTGATCGAACTGAATGTAAGTTTTGTTTGTTTTTTTTCTTGAATTGACTCTATAGATTTATTTGAAAAAAAAAAAAGATCTCGGCAATACTCCATCACAAGATGTACCAATACTTACATTAATTTTTCTTTCAACAATTGCTCATAGTTTATTATATTATTTTCTTCCGTCATCATGGACACCATCAATTAAAAGTTACGTCGTTTCAACATTTCATGCAGCTATATGTGTTTTAAGTGTTATGAATTTTTTTGTACGTTATTCAGTTAATTTAAAACAAATTAATCGAATAGCTGGTGGAGGAATTTATGGAACTGGTGATGAAATTATGACTTATAGTATCTGTTATTCCTTTGGTTATTTTATATATGATTTATTACTAATGTTATCTGATAAATCATTAAGAACAAAATCAGCATTGATTCATCATATAATAGTTCTCGTAGGATTCTTTTCAGGTAAATTGTTCTTTTCTGTTTTTAAATTCTATATTTTATTAATGACTTTGTGCAGGTATAATGAATGGAATCTGTCATTCGTGTCATTTCTATTTACTTGGTGAAGAATTTTCAACAATTTCATTAAATTTGAAAGCAATATATCAAACTCGACCACGTTTACATAAAATCTTTGGTTATTTATTTGTCATTAGTTTTGTTTGTTGTCGTCTTATTTATGGATCAATTATATGTGGATATGCTTTTCGAGCTGCACCTCAATTTATTCGAATGGCATCTAGTGTTGGTGATATAAAAAGTGTTATTATTGGTTTATCACAAGCTGGTTTATGCATATTATCAAGAATACTCAATTTCTATTGGTTTAATTTAATTCTGCAAAAATTAATTCATTTACAGAGTTCAAAAAAACAAAAATCTTTATAAAAAAAAATCATTTTAATTGAAGTATGCTTCTTGTCTTCACATAGAACTCTTTACCAATTGTGAAAAATTTTGTTTTTTGAATACGTTCGATCATATTACATTCAGCAGTTTTTTCCTTTTTTTGCTTCACATCAAAATGTATTTATCAAGCAGAAAAATATTTATATGAAAAATTAATAGTAAATTTACCACAGGATAATCAACTAACAAAGATCACGATATATGCATTTCTTTTCTTAATCAAGCAACCAAACTAATGAATAAAATATTCTCTAATTAATTATTATTTTTTCTTTTTGAGAGTCAATTCTTCTTTATTTCTATTGAGTATTTTTTTTCTAATGGTCTTCATTTTTTGCTGAAAAGTATTGCTCAAAGCAACGTTGTTTTTGAGTAGAATTATTTATGTGTATATAAGCCAGCTATAATTCAAAATTCAAGTTAATTTTTTTTTTGTCTTCTTTTTATACATAGTTTGATAGAACGTAGGCTGCCCACCACCAAAAACTAGTTTTTAACGCTTATAAACACCCTCTTTTTTAACCGAAAAACGCAAAAAAATTAGGTGGGTGACTTTTCTCACAAAAAACACATATATTTCAAATTATACAATATGTTTTGCTTCATTGTACTTGATAGCTTCTAAAATAATTTTTTTCTAATTCACCATGAAAAATTGAGTGCAAAAACGATGTTAAATCAGTTCTACTTCAAAAAGTATATAAATGGCGAGACGCCCTCTCCTCTTTTTTCGGACCGATGATGAGTTATTTTTGTACAATTATCTAGTTTTCCTGTGTAAGTGATGAAACCAAATACTTTAGTTCTTTTAATTCATCGTATCATGAGTCACAAAAGTATGTACTGGTGTTCTTTTCTTTTCGTTGTCGAGAAAAAATCATTCTGATTGAATTTTGGACCAAATAGCTAGAATTTTGCCTGTAGTTCTCATTTTTCTTCTTCAAAACCAAGCTTTTATGCAATAAGGTTGTTATATTCAAAATCAGCGTAAAATACAGAGTCGATTGATGTAGATTTCCGAAGCTTTTGTTACCTTTTATTATTCGGTCACGATGCCCGCCATCATTTCAAGTGAAAACTCGAAAATAGAGAAGGTCATTGACAATAAATAAAAACCTACATCAGTCGACTCAGTTTTTTACGCTGATTCCAAATATAACAGCTTTATTACATAAAATTTTGGTTTCAAAGAAGAAAAATAAGAATTCTAGCTATGTTATCCAAAATTCAATAAAAATGATTTTTCTCAACGATGAAAAGAAAAGAAAAAGAAATCGATGCTTTTTTTCTGACTCATAGTATGATGAAGCAAAAAAGTCAAAATATTTGGCTTCATCTAGGGATGTGCAGTTTCGGTTTACTGATAACTGACGTCACCAAAGAACGGTACACTGAGCACTGGGTTACACTGCATTGATGTCACTGACACTGACACTAAATCGACACCGAAGTTTACTGATACACTGTCGTTCACTACAGCACCGACATTCACGAATCACTGATCACACCGAAATCGATCTTCAGTGGAACACTGACACAATGATGTTGATTGTCGATGACTTTTATCTCTGCGTTTAATACTGTTAGGGCTTTGCCCTGACATATATCATCATCGTTTCTTTCCCTTGTTTTCTTCTCTTCTTTCTTTACTGATCTTTCTTCGGTTGGGTGTGGTTGTGGAGTGCGCGTCTCGGTGAGATGCGGGGTATGGGTATGCGTCTCGATAGGGCGCGAGGTGTGGGATGGGGATCTGGGTGCAATGTGGGGAGTGGATGTGGTCGGGCGTGGATGTGGGTATGGGTAGATGTGAGTGAAGAGGAGGACAGCATCCACACCGACACCCACACCCACATCCACCCACACCCACACACCCACACTTTATTTATAATTATCAACGAAATTAGCGAAATGACCATATCTATTCCTCCAAAAAAGAGGATTCATTTAAGTAATCTATAATTTTGAGTAATAAAGTCGATTTCAACGAAATACGCCACTTATAATCCTAATATTGACACATAACTGGGGTATTTTATGACTCGACCAAATTCATTTAAAGAAGATGAGAGTTTCCTAAAATTTATGTGGACTTTGTAAAACTATTTGTATCGTTTCGATTACATAAATTTTTCGCTTTATTTAATCTTTCTTATGCAATGGTGAAAAAAGTATATGTACGTAAAAGTGTATGTAGCTTATCTCAACCAAGAAACCAAACTATTGAGCGGATATGCTTCCATTCAATGAAAATATTTTGTCCATCCGCATATTACAGGCGGAAGATGTCGTCGTCTTCTGTGTATAAATTCTAGTCAATGTAAATCAGTATCAGTACGTCAGTGTTCCAGTGTGCGTCAGTGCAACAAGCGCAGTCGGTGTCAGTGTATGCACTGGTTCAGTGAACACCAATGTCGGTGCAGACAGTAGAACCAGTGCAGTCAGTATCAGTGTACGCACTGGTTCAGTGAAAACCATGTCGGTGTATGCACTGATTCAGTGAACACCATGTCGGTGCAGACACTGCAACCGAAGCAGGCAGTGTCAGTGTCATCAGTGTACCGGTGAACGCCAGTGTGACTTTATCGGTGATCAGTATACTGAAACTGCGCATCCCTAATTGTGAGGTTTTGTACGAAACCTTAGAAAAACGGAATGTGTAAGGACAGAGAACATGTCGTGCCCCACATACTCAGTATAACTATTGTTTACAAAGTTCCTTCGTTTTATAATATCTTCTAATTTTTCCAAAAACTCATTGTAAGGTTTTCTGCGGAACCCTAAAAACGGAATGTGTAAAGACAGAGAACATATCGTGCCCTATATAATGAGCATAAGAATTTTTCGTTTGGAACTTTGGGTGAGTGTTAACTGATAACATTAGACAAACGTCTTTACTTTTTTTATGATAGTTTCAACTAGGGGTGGCACTTTAACTTTACTTTAAAAGTTAAAGTTAAAGTGGCACTTTAAACTTTAATTAAAGTTTAAAAACTTTTCACTTTAATTAAAGTTTAAAGTGTTTTTAAAGTTAAAGTGCCACCCCTAGTTTTAACCATATGTTTTTTCATGCACGTTGAGCTTATACCAAACAAAATGAGCCTGCTTATTTTTTCGTTGTACTTGATCCATGAATGAATTTTTAGGTGAGTCCGATATTATCGAAATTAATAACCTTTTTTTTGTTTATTCCAGATCAATACCTTTTGCACAAATCATGTATTGGGTGCCGTTTATTTTATAGAATCAAATAAACGTATTTTGTTAATAGGTTGATTCATATATGATATTTTAAGTGAGTTTGCCTTTATGAAAAACAAATGAATCTCTATATTTTGGTTTTAGGTTGTTCTATATATGGAACTTTGGATAAGTTTTATCTTATTGAATTTGATTAATTTCTATATTTGTTTATTCTAGATCGATCCATACATGGAATTTTAGGTAAGTTCAATCATATAGAACTGAATAAATTTCTTTTTTTCCTTATAGGCTGATCCAACTACGAAAATAATGAGGTAAGTTCGATCTTATATAATACATATATTTATTTATTTCTATATTATAGTTTGATTCGAATATGAAAGCCATCGGTGGGTATTCAATTATCTGGAACTGGCCATGGTATGGATAACATGTTGAATATTTCTCAAAATATGACTATGGTATATATATCAACTCAATCGTATGTAAGTGAAGATAGACTATCGAGTGATTTTCTAGATCTTATGCAAAATCACTCGATAGTCTATCTTCACTTACATTCGATTGAGTTGATATATATACCATAGTCATATTTTGAGAAATATTCAACATGTTATTCATACCATGGCAGTACTAGATGTTTATATGAAATTTCTGACTAGCTGAACCATTAGAACAAGGTTTAGTGCAAATCATTTTGTACGAAACCTTTTGGGCATCATTTAGGCATGGTTTCGTACTGAACTTATTGTACGAAACCTTTTAGACTATTCTCTGTAAAGGTTTGGTACGGAACCTTCTGTGTGAAACCTTTTGGTCTCTACCCGGTAGAGGTTTCGTACTGAACCTTATATACGAAACCATTTTTTCCATTCAGGAAGAAGAAGTTTCGTACGAAACCTTCTTTTTGCGAAACCAGGCAAAGTTCCGACGGTGTGCCCGCGGGAAGATCCTTATTGGTTTCGTAAAGTACCTTTTTTTTTTACAGTGTAGAGATAATAGACTGTTTACTGGCATAAACAATGTGATAAAATTGGATCATAGATGATCTCTTCGGTATGAGTGTCGTTTTTTAAAGATTTTATATAATTTAGTATTACGGTTCTTATCGCCATGACTTTAAACTGATCTTTCTTTTATGCCTAAGATTCTGAGAAAACATCAATTCGATATTCTCTTCTACTGTCAGCAGGTTCTGTACAAATTCATTACGTTTATTTCGCACTGTATGATATCAAAAATTTATAATATAAATGCAAAAAAGTTCCTTTAATGTTAAGGGACACCGGTTTCTGACATATATCAACAACAATGAGACTCTGTTTTATGAAAGATTATCTAAAGACAGTGTTGAAGTAGGAAGAAGAGAAATTAGGACTTTCTTCTCCACAGATATAACCAGGCGCGCGCTAGAGATGCCTCAACCACTGTTCTCTAGAAGGCTTTGGGTCCCTTTTAGAAGCACTACCAGCGAAACATCACAAATATCTTAGCAATACTGTTTTCCTTCTCCTCCATAGATCGTCGTAGATATAAGCACGAAACTGAAATTTACTATCCGATTAGTATGAGAAACGATTGAATTTAATACATATGTCATGTGACCTCCATTTCAAACTTCTTGTAATTTATTATGATTAGCATCTTTCATCATGGACATACCTTATCAGTACATTCGAATCGACAAACTAAATTCTATGTTGCAGAATTCTCTAATTTATAATATATCCAGGTCTGCATTGTGTTTGAAATTTTCATCTTGCATATATTGTGTTAATAACCTTTATTATCATAAAATAGAATTTAACCTATTCAATATAATTAATATGTTTCCTTTATTTCAATTCGCAATTGATGACCATTTCTGATCACCATATAAGATGTTTTGTGATATTACTAGATCGATCGTAATGAAACATCATGAATTATTAGTTTGTATTAAAAGTAAGTGTGTAGGTGTGGGTGTGAGTGTGAGTATCCACTTGAAATACACTCACACCCACACCCATACCACACACACGCCACCACCCCACACTGATTCCTTATTATTCAGAAAAAGTTTCAACAAAAATTTATATTCATTGCAGAAAAAAAAGAAATACATGCTCGGCATATAAACATCTATACGCTACCATATCTAACTACCTGCACGTGTTTTGTTAATGTAAGAGAGTTGATGAAAATATGCTTTTACTTTTTTTTCATATGTTAAATAAAGTTAGCATTCGTTCCGTGTGAGACGAGAAAAAAACATAATGTGCAGACTGGTTTGTCTGACTACTTGCCTTTTTCACTGAAGTGAAACGAAAGCAATCTATGCATCAGTGATCAATATTATAAAAGAAGGTGACAAGTGTATTTCTCTTCATATTTTTTTAATTTTTTTGCATTCATTTGAATTTATAGTTAGTATATAAACTCGTTCGTTTTCGACTCCAGTTATCTTTGGGCATTATTTAAAGGTAACTATGAATATACTATTTTCATTTAGTCTGCACTATTTAGATGATATCTGTTCATGTCAGAGGTTGTTGCCTTGATGAATTGCGTAAATCTAATTCCTGTTCTATTTTCGTTCTTGTGAATAAGCAAGAAGAACAACAGCTTATGAACAAGTCAAGGATACAGAATGTGCCCCCTATTCTTTGAAACTTTTTTGCACAATCCATTCTCATGATTTGAATATTGTGTTCTACGTATTGTAAACATAAGTTACTTACAAACACGCTGATCGATTCTTACGTGAAGCTTCAGTTCATGTATCAGAATCGACTGCAACTTCGTCTTAGATATTCTTTGCACATATGTGATGAAGTAAAATACAGAAGTTTTTTCTCTGCAATATAATTTAAATAGAAGTAGATTCAGTAGTTCAGAATTGGTAGATGCTCTAAAACGACACTCAATACGTTGTATATTTGACACAACTCGATCAGGCAATTTTTGTGATAATAATATGACGTAGATTAAACAAAAAATTTTCGTTTGCAGTTTGTAATTGCACTAAAATCTGGAACATATAGAAGAGGTTAAAGTCGAAACCACTAGTCCTGATGCTATTTTAACTAAAACATGACACAGATGGAGCCAGTCCAGTTTCTTGAAGATCAGCACTAGTATTAGTCTGAATAGGTCAGACCTGGCTGAACCGGTCGACCTGACATCTGAAATGATACCACTTATGGTCATGATTGGTAGCGATTCTCTTTTAGAACAATGTTATTTAACATGGCTAGGTTTCAAGAAAAGCTTGTTAGTGCAGCTCCTTTGGGACTAAAATGTGAAACTCACGTATCTTCTTTAGTTTGCAGTGGCGTAGCCAATGGAGGGGTAAATAAGTAATTGCCCATTTCATTTGGAGTTTTGCCCATTGTAATTTTTATGCGTAAGTGTTTATCCATTGAAGTTTTACTTTATCAGAATGGTTTATTGATTTTTCGATTAGTTAATAACTCTATTTTTATTCTTCCATCTGAATCACACGTACACTTTTTGCTTGTTCTTTTTGTGAAGAATTAAGAAAAGAAGAAGGAAAGAATTGCCTCTGGTATCTTAACCAGGATTACCAGATGAAAAACTTGAAAATCAGAAAGAGTAACTTTTTGCAAACCAATGACTATCATGTTGACTTACTTACACAAAAGGCTTCAGTTTTTCTGTTTATCGACTCATACTTTATTTCCAAAAGTATTTCATAGTAAAGAAAGATAACACAAACATTATATAGCTCAGAGTGAAAGATCCTGTACTGTAAATTAAGGAGATTGATCATAGTCAGATCAAATGAACGCTCTCACTGTCAAATGAACTAATTAAAAATATGAGCTGCCAATAGCGTACACAGACTGAAATATTCGAATTTCAAGAAATTTACAGTTTGTTATATGCCCACAGTACGAAATTTCATCAACACTTAGCTTTCTTTTTTCGTCATGGTTGGATGAAGCACGATCATTTACCTAAGAAAAAACAATATCACGCACATTAAAAAGCAAATTCTACGAAGTCTAGGACAACAGTTTTTTAATTATAAGAGTAATTAAAAAAAATTCTAATTGCTGCCAAATTGCTTTTGAATATGTGTGATATTGCTTCTTATTATGTAAATAGTCGTATTTCATCCAACCATGACGAAAAAAGAAAACTAAGTGTTGATGAAATTTCGCAGTGTTGGCATATGACAAACTGTAAATATCTTGAAATGTAAACATCTCGGCCTGCGTATGCTATTGGTAGCTCATGTTTTAAACTAGTTGGTTGGTGAATGAGAGCATTTATTTGATTCGACTGTGACTAATCTTCTTAGTTCGCAGTTACATGGCCTTCAGTTGTTAGTTAATACAAAAAAAGCTAGCAAAAAACATCGAGTGTTGGATTCTTTCATGAAGCCCATAATCTGTTTGCGAAAAATATGCACAAACAAATCAAATATATAAACAATGTAGATCAAAAAACCTTACGAAAAATAATAAAGATTATAGAACATAAATTCCATATTATTTTTCAACTTTTTCCTTTCTTCAAAATTCCTTCAATAAATGTTTTTGAGCTAAAATATGTTTACAAAATCATTCAAAAAAATACTAATTAGCATTCATTCTTAAGTTCAGCAACGCAAGAATTTACTGATATATTAAAGCACTCGTCAGTGGCTGCAGAACTCAAAAACTACAAAAGGTTAAGAAAAGAAAGAAATGAGCAGTCAAGTAAGAGAGACCGATTTACAGATGAATAGTCAATGAAAAGGTAACGATCGGTTTGCTGGCACCCTAGTGGATGTGCAATTCGTATCGGTACTGGCTCCATCTCTGAAGGATAAGTGTAGGCATGCACCGAACCCGAACGTTCGGGTTCGGGTTCGCTCTGAGGGTTCGGGTTCGGGTTCGCTCTGAGAGTTCGAGTTCGGGTTCGGTCTGAGAGTTTGAGTTCGGGTTCGGTCTGAGAGTTTGAGCTCCGGTTCGGTCTGAGAGTTTGAGCTCCGGTTCGGTCTGAGAGTTCGGCTTCGGCTTCGGCTTCGGCTTCGGCTTCAGAGTTCGGATTCGGGTTCGGTCCGAGAGTTCGGGTTTGGGTTCGGCTTCGAATTCGGGGTCAGTTTTCACTGCAGTCATTTTTAGTGAGCTAGTAAGAAGAGTCGGATGTCATCGAAAGCAAAATAGTTGCGGGCTTCATAACAATCAATCTCAAATAGTAGAGTGATTGATTCAAAATTTGGGGATCTGCAAAAATGCTAAAAGTGAGCTATCTTCAGAAATATTGTATTCTGAACTGGAATTTCGGTAAAGTTAAGATCTGTTTCATGATGCCCATGCATCCAAAGAGCTCCTTCAGCTATTATCCACATCATAGAGATGAATGAAAATTGAATTTTCATAATCGATGATTTGATTCATGTTTTTACGGTAGTTTGTCATAGTCTTACAGCTAGGGGTACGAAGTTACCGTTCTCGGGTTACTCTCTGGGAACAGTAAAGTGAATGTCTACCATCATGAAGCCAGTAATCTACGTCCTCAGGCCCTACTATTGGGATTATCCTTGGGTCCTCTGATCCTACTATAAGGAAGTACTCTTCGGTCCTCAATTCCTAATGTTGGGAGTAGCCTTTGGTCCTCAAGTCCTACTATTGGAGCGTACCATAGGGCCTTCAAGTCCTACTATTAGGGCATACCGTGGGTTCTTCAAGATCTACTGTTGGGGTGTACCATGGGCCCTCAAATGCTACTACTATGGATTACTCTTAGGTTCTGAAGTCGTACGAGCTGGGGATGTCTTCTGATTATCAAGTGCTGCTGTAGCGCCGTACTCTTAGCTAATGATGTGACACTCTAGGATCTATCTTTGGGTCCTGAAAGACCACTATGCAAAAGTATGCTTGGATAGCGAAGTGTTTCGGCAAGGATCGTCTTTTAGGTGCGTGATCCTGCAGTTACCGGCGCATTGTGTACGATATTATTGAAAGCGTTGGTACATTGTTGATGACGAGATATTTGTTCGTCGGGATCCATCGGTGTCAGCCATCTTCTGGTTGTTACACGATTACTGGGCCGAATGTATTAGTGCGATCTCCGAAAGTGATGGGATAGATTGACAGGCGAAGGATGAGAGTAAGGAAAGATGCGATAGATATTGGTAGTTGTTAAGAGTAATGGATCGAATTACAGGAACGCCCTAGGAGACTATTATTTTAAAATCCGGAAGTGCTTAAGAGCCATAGATACTTCGTTCACAGTTTGGTTGACGTTTATGGGATCAAGGAATTTGGGTTCGGTAATTTGCTGCCAGATGAAATACCCATTCTTTTTCAACGGATATCGGATCAAGAGCTGCGTTGTAAGATGTTTGTTTCTATCAGCCAATATGCGTCTGATATTGGTGTTAGGTTAGATGATAAGTGATTATGAGTAAGAAAATTGGTGAACGCAATTTTTCTATTATAGGAATAGATGCAATTATAGATCAATTAAGTTTTCTGGAGGTTGGGGAACTTAGCTGGTCCACTAGAAACGGAAGTCTTGTGGTAATATCTGGGTATGATGTCTAACGAGTATACTATTGTGCTTCAGATGTGCGAAGTTGTACCGAGAAACACTAAGAGACACTGAACAGTTCTGCTATACCTCACGAAGGTGGAGATCCGAAGAATTGTTAGATGAGATGTTGAAAAATACATAGGAATACGAGGAGGCGTAGTATGGTAGCAAGGAGTATATGGAAGTTGAGAGAAGTACGAAGAATTGCCTCGAGATAGCGAGATTTTCACATAAGTAATAGCAACTGAATTGAAATACAGGTAGATTAACGTGCTCAGAATTTGGTATATATTTATTCGCTAGAAAATCCGAGCTTCTAGAATGGAACGAAAAAATTTGGGATTAAATGTGTGACTTCTGTGAATCGCTCCAAAAAACCAATTATTGGAGAAAAACAGGCTTTTATTGCGTAACAAACTCTACGCACATTGTTCAAATATTCTTGTTTTGCTTATAATCAGATTTCCCTTTCCAAGATGTGCCTCTTGGAGGTATTCTTTTCATTATTCAAAGAATATATGAAATTATCGATCATGTATATGCTTAATGCGTTATGAAACTATATCCATCAAAAACTGATGGTATAACACTAGTATCTACATGCAGTAAAAACGGTTAAAACAAGCTTGTTAGCGCAGCTTCTTTGCAGCTGAAATGTGAAACACACGTACATCTATTAAACTGGTTAACCTGATACCAGATTTTTAAAATTCAAAATAGCTTTTTTCGAATATTTATAAAAGCATTGATATATTATATAGAATCTAAAATCTTCTATGCGCGGTTGCTGAGGTCTGTAATGGTGACCTGTGTGTAATGGGGGATATATCTGTAATGTTCTCTTTCTCCGTTGCTAAATGTCTGTAATAGACGGGAAGAGGGGGAGGAAGGAGGAGCCGCCAAATCTCAAACTTAAAACTTACACTCACCATTTTCTTCGAAAATATACGTGAGTTCCACAAAACTTTAAATGCGTTTAGCAGTAAAGAAAAATATGAGGAAGAACAAAGAATGAAGAACTATAAGTATAAATCAAATATATCCAACAAGAACGAGAAAGTACCATCAAGTACAAAAGCACGGTTAATCCTTCTTGCTCAATAATAGGAAATGCTTCTCGTCAACTGAAGAAACGCAGATATTGAGAAACTGCACCTATTTATTGACAAATTATATGGTCCATTTTCAAGCATTATTCTCATGCGAAACATGATTCTCTCCCTCACACAAAAACCTGAGGTGCTTCCTGTTTCTTGTTTTTCATTCCTGCTTGCAAGTCAGCTGGAAGTGTCGAGCCAGAAAACCACATTCATCCTGTTTAACATTATCAGAAGACATCACTCTCATTACTGCGATAGGTACAAATAACTTCCTCTGTTTAGCTCTGGCATACAGCTGCCTAATCTGAGCCGAGCTGTCAAAACAACTGTCCTCTGGTACTATTGGTAATGCCACAACACTTGCCACGAGCTAGACACACCTAACCAGTACAGGCTCATGACACTCATACCCAGCGAAAAAGTCACGTAGAGTACCAATTGCTAGGTGACTTCCACTATCCTGTCAACATATGCACAATGTGGTGTCCTCAACCTCCCACAGCAGTTTTTTGCAGTAGTGATTGAGCAGCTAGCAGTTTCCCTTCGCATTTGGTAGATATCGATCATCTAAGGGAATCGAGTGTACTGATTGAGAGTCTCAGATTGCCGCGCAATATTAGTTCAGGGCCTAAAGTATTCTACTATGGTAAGACTTCAGGACCCAAGGGTACCCCTAATAGTAGGACTTGAGGAACTAAGGGTACCTTCTCTATAGTACGACTTGAGAACCCAAGGGTATCCTCAATAATAGAACTTGAGGACCTAAAGATATCTCTCTATAGTAAGACGTGAGGACCCCAGAGTACCCCCAATAGTAGGACTTAAGGACCTTAGGGTACCCCTCTATAGTAGATTTTGAGGAGCTAAGAATACCCACAACAGTAGGACTTGAGACTCATGAGTGTCCACGGATAATGGAACTTGAGGACCCAGGGCACGGGCGAATAATAGAAACTAAGGCTCCAAGGGTGCTCTGGAATAATAGAACTTGAGGACCCAAGACTACAAGTTCGGTGACGAGAGACACATACCTGAGTGTTATCCCTATTCCAGGGCAACTGGTAATGTAACGGTAACTTTCCATCCATGGTTGGAGATTCTTCAGAAAAAAAGGTACCTGCTATTTTTGTGTTATTTATAACAAATAGCAAAGAGAGATATTGTTATTAATAACAATAACAATCAATTCACGCTCCTAATGCAGAAATCTCAAACCGAACCCGAACCCGAACCCGAACCCGTACCGTTCGGTCCGAACTCCGAAATCGAGTTCGGGTTCGGTGCATGCCTACATAAGTGCAACAGATAAAGACATTCCATTTCCTCTTGTACAGTTATTCAGGCAGAACAGTCTTCTGTCTTATGTTTGATTAGCCCATTCTCCTGGTCTCACGAATAAGGCAAACATGGTCATTCTACATTTCTCTTCAAGTGTTGATACAACCAAGTGCGTCTCGAAGAGACTGTGATTGGGATCGGGAGATCACGAACGAAGTGCAATGAAATTCATTCACTTCTTGATAAGAATCAAATATTTTTTAGGAGTGTTATAACATTCTTATGTTCCTAACAACTGTTTCCTGGTCGATAAACCCTTGTCAACGATGATAGGTATTATAAATGTCTAGAAGTAGGACGTAAAGAAGCATTTCTCTTCAAAGACTCACTAAATACTTACTCTATTTTTAATTCGTTATTAAGATTATAGAAAGACAACCTGTTCTTCAAGCCTTTCATAGGAAAAGGTGTTAGCGCAATCCCTTGCGAGATTAAGAATGTGAAACACGATGTCGCTACTATAGCCGATGTACTAAAACCTATTGTTTTTTATGCATATTGGAATACATTCCTTCATAATGGTTTACCTTACATTATACACTTTGAACCGGATAATATTCCATATACGCTCCAATAATATGCTAGTTATACATTATCTATAATATTTGCTTGAAATCTTCTGTCACAGTTTATAATGACTCCTGGGCCCTATCTATCATGACCTATGACGGTCCAGAGATCTCTCTGTCACGGTCTGTGATGGGTCCAAAGCCTGTCTGTCACGATCTGTGATGGGTCCAGAACCCTGTCTATCACGGCCTGTGATGGGTCCAGAATTCCATCTGCCACAATCTGTGATGGGCCCAGAGCCCTGTCTGTCACGGTCTGTGAGGGGTCCAAAGCCCTATCTGCCATGGTCTTTGATGAGTCCAAAGCCTGTCTGTCATGGTCTGTGATGGTCACGTGAGTATCCGTCACGGTCTGTGGAGAGGAGGGAGGTCCAAATTTCTACCCCTAAACACTTCAACACTCCTTGCAGATCGTGTTTCACAAAAAAAGGGAAATTTCCTATGTTTACAATGCCTTGATAGGCTTAGAACAGAGAAATAGTTATTCCTATATATTATTCTTCGTTTTATTGGTAATGTAACAATTGCCAAATGTACAAGGAAAAGTCATGCATTTATCTAATAGTTTCAATAGACTACGAAGAAGAAAACGATTCCATACGAATATCTCATTCTACTCTTCATACATTAATCAGCACTACAACAATAGTCAAACATATGCAGTAGAAAATATTAGTCTGAACATCTCTTTGTTTCCAAACTGACAAATATTCATATAATCAAAGAAAAAATAGATAAAACGTATGCTTCTTTCCATCTACTTATGTTATAATAACGGTCCAAGAATCTCAGTATACAATGAAACAGTATAGTGGGCATGCTATAATAATTTGCACTGCGTCGTAGTAAATTTTTCTCTCGTTTCGTTATCATCATAAATATTCCCTATATACCAAAAATTAAAGACTTCGAAGTTCTCCGAAAGGGAAAACTCATTTCTAAAAACGTGACCTCCGTTGCTTTGCAACAACCAAAGAAAAATTCGATTCGTCCACCTGAGAATACTACGAAGCACGACTTGAAGTCGAATCTTTTTGATGCCTTGTTTTATTTCATTGATAAATTATTGTCTGTTTGTTATACGACTTCGATCCATTTGTTGGTCCTATTTATCCTCTATGCAAAATCTCGGTGGGTTGAGAACTGAACTGTTTGAAGGTCAACAATCTTTCGTCCAAAATGCTTTCCTCAATGACCATTGGATGTGTAATTCCTTCGTAATAAACTTCTTACTAAATCATAGTACCGGAAGAAAAAATATTTTTCAATGAATTCCATATTCATCATCGGATTCTTCCTATGTGGAAGTGTAAATTTCATCATTCTGTTAGTTGTAAGTACTCACGATGTAGACATATTTCTTATTAGAAAATAAGATCTATCATTTTTGAAGCCATCCATTTTTTGTACGATTTCTAACCCAGATCTTTCTAATTATACAGTTAATGGTACGAAGTAAGTATACTAATTTACACATTGTAATGAAGTTGGTCTTCATTCAAAGGAAGGCTCATAGAAGAATCAAAAAGAACTATAATAAATAGTATTCAAGATAGTTTAAAAAGCTCGATACATTTGATGGTATGATTCCGTTGACTGTTACCCAGTGCAGGATAGTGTAGTGGTACAACATTTTATACGATTTTGTAGGCCATTTTACGCTACATATTATGAGAAAGGGAATTCGGAGATTATTTTACATTGTGCACTAAAAACAAAGGAAGAAAAATCATCTATTATATCTGGATCACTCAATAATTCGTCATTGGCAATAAATGTTCAAGTAATTTCTTTTTTGTTTAGAAGTTGTTTCTATCACCTGCAATAACACTTTATAAGCGATAAACAGGTAGTAGCAACGCAAATTTCTTGATTGGTCAAAGCTGTGCTCAAATTCATAGGTAGACGATACAGACCCATATGGATGAGGTGTGTAATACCTAGTGCTGCAGGAAAAATCTAGTTTTGCATAGAAAATTAAAAATGATAACTATAGGCCACGAGTCTTTTTTTTAAAACAGTCAGTATTGATCAAGTAGTGCTGTTTGAGCAGTCACAGTTATGCTTTATAGAGCAGTTAGTGTCTATTTGATAGTTGCTGAAAATACTCTGTAGAATATGGATAATCAACTTTTTATCTCAGCAAGTATATTAGTGATTAGTCTTGTAAATTGATAGTTCATACCCTTTTTGTTTCTTTCAAAGCATTTGTGGACATATTTCTTCTTCGAATTATCTTTTCAAGGAACCCATGATCTTGGTTGCGATGCTCAGTATAATGATACAGAGTTGTTTTGATCATATATATTTATAAACAACATAATTCGTGAAAAGTGAATGATTCTAAATCGTGTAATATAGCTTGTATTATATAATTGCGATGATTCTTAATTCAAGAAAGTTGCAAACATCTCTAGAAGAAAATAATTAGATATTTTCATCATAAAATTTATATCATCAATGTTGTAAGATAACTTTTGCTTTCGTATTCCATTGAAAACTGGTCAAGAGCAATTGCAGCTGCGATATCGATGATAGTCGGCGAGCTCTAATAAAAAGCAGTCAAAACAACATATTCGCAGGTAACTTTCTATGTTGAACTGTAACCTGTGTAGATTTGCCGTTAGCAACCCTTATTCTTTGCGGCATTATTGTCTATTTGTGTAGCACAATTCGAATCTATTACTTGCATAGCTTTATACAGTCTTTATTTTTTCAGTGGATTTAATATAGAAAAATTTAGACCATTACGATAACTCACCTTCGGATGGAGTGTCATAATTAAATTTTTGAATTGTAATTCTTTTAGGACAGAATCATTTTCTCAGGAAAGAAAAAAGCGAAATCTCTTAAGAAAACTTTTCCGTTTGTGAATTATGATTCAAATTCTTTAATTTTTTCGTTTTTTTTT
>CAJNOL010001779.1:0-54308 GCA_905250125.1 Rotaria sordida
AAAAAAAAACTAAAACATATAAGAAAAAAATCAATAGAAAATTTTTACCATTCGATTTTCCAAATCAATTTTATTTCCAATAACCTAAAAGCTGATTGTTTGTACTTTTTTTTTTATTTCTAAATATATAATAAAAACTTACGACAAATGGAAAATTTTCTGGATCACGTGGACCAGCTTGAATAAGAAATTCATCTTTCCAACTTTCTAATGATTTAAATGATGTTGGTGATGTTACATCCATAACAAGGACACAACAATCAGCTCCACGATAAAATGCAACACCTAAACTTTGAAAACGTTCTTGGCCTGCTGTATCCCAAATCTAAAGACAAAAAAAAAATATATTTTTGTGTTTTCAATTACTTGTTGAAAGACAAAAAAAAAATTATAACCTGCATGGTAACAAGACGATCATCAATTTGTAATTCTTTAGTTAAAAAATCGGCACCAATTGTTGCTTTATATTGATTTGAAAACTAAAAATAATCATTTATAAATAAAAATAAATTTGAATTGAAATATGTTTACTTTTCGATTAACAAATTGATTCATTAATGATGTTTTACCAACACCTGAATCACCTAATATAATAACCTTTAGTAAAACTTTCTTTCGTGAAGTCATTTTTTAATATTATTATCGTTAATTATCAATTTGAAAAGAATCAAAGTTAATGTATATCTAAAATAAAAATAAAAATTTATATCATCTATTTGATTTATTCTATTTTCATTAGGGTTGTATTTATTATCAATTTGAAGAAGAACAAGATCAGATAAAACATATGATCTAAAACTACCAACTTGTTATATACATAAAAAAAAATGATCATCAGACGTTCCGTAGATTAACAATCGCAATCATTTGATTGTTGCTTGAAAAAACATTGGTTGAAAGAAAGGAAGCATGTGTTTACTTACATGCTGCACGCAATATTAGTAAAGCTATGGTAGAGGACGCAACGATCGCAATGCGCGTGCTTCCGAGTGAGTCAGTCTAAACGGCGACGCTCAAATAAAAATGAATCATTATCAGCTGAGAAAAGCGAGTTACTTAAAATATCGATTAATGTCAATGTCATTCTTCTTTGCATCTACTGCCATCAATGAATGAAATAAACGATTGAATGAATCTAAGGCCCCAAACATACTGACTAATTCAAAGTGAATTAAAACTGAATTAACGAATAAATCGTCTCAAAAAGACGATTTAAATCGAAATAGACCAATCACGTTGCTTAATTCGTTTTATTTTTTTCAGTCTGTTCGGGGCCTTAAACGTATGCAAAATAAATTCAATAAAAACTTTTTGCTTTTACTTCCTCACTTCTGTCTGAATCATTCATGATTGCATCGGATATAAATAACTAACTAGATAAGATATGATGTCAATGATAACTTTTTTTTTGTATGTTGATGATATCTATTTGGATATTACTTAATTTTCATATGAACTTATTTAACGATCTGTTTCGAAAGATATAATTATTCTCTTATATATTGTATTAAATCTATAATGTTTTAAACACAAACTTTTGAAAACATTTCTGTTTTTAAAATTATGTATTACTGAATAGAAACTATTTCAAGAGTAAATAACAATCACATATGTCGTACGACCTAACGTAACATTTTAATGATTTTTTGATATCATCAATTAATGTGTAATAATCATTAGTAAATAATACATGATATTTATAATTTTTGATATCAGTATTAAGACAGTAACAAATAGCTATTCTAGCAAATATTTGTGTTTCGTTGGTGATATATTGAAAAGATAAGCTTTTCTAATTCATAATAATATGACATAAAATCCATGATGGTTTACGTGATGAAAACAAAAACATGTCAATTCATTAGTTTGAATTCAATCACTAATTATCGAGATATGAAATAAAGAGAAGATTGTAGCGTACCACTTTTTGAATTTATTTATCAATTTATGAAGATAATAAACTTGTTCAAAAGATTTTTATACTTATTAATTTATTTTAAAAAAATTTCTATTTAATACACAGAAAATTAAAAATAAACTTTTTTTTGAATACATAAAAAAAATGAATTCTCTTGTTCATAAACCTGAGCACCATCTATCATAAAACCACATCTATACATATATTTAGAGTTCGTCAATTATTGGTTATGGTTCATAATATGACATGAAAATAAAATATGGAATACAAGAAAAAAAGAAATTAACGTGTTTTTTCTTATGAAAAAAGATCAATTAATTTATTTTTCCTTTTTCACCTTAAAGATTAGCCAATCATTTAATTCAGAATTTTTATGTTGTTTATTTATTTAAAATGATAATTTTATTTAATTGTAAATAACAAATCGGAAGAAGTTTATATTTTTATTGAATGAATATTAATTGACATTATCGATAAAAAGAAAAAAAAATCAATTATTAACACAATGAATGATGAATTAACGTAAGAATATTTGTTTAATGAACTTTATATTTATATTTATCCCTAAATTCATCAACAAGAAATTAAGATTTAATCTCTTTGAAAGTTTTCAGAATGTGATAACATATATTAATACTCATTCTACTCAACTGATTATTCTCTTAAAAGTTTCGTAAATGACAAGACATATTTCAATTCTATTGAATAAACAAAATTTCTTCTTCTATTCGTTTTGATTTATAAAAAGTGATCTCTCTTTTTTTCTCAATTATAATACTTAACATATTTCATTTCATTTCCTTAGAACACAAGCAACACCAACACCCATTGTTCTAAAAATAAAAACTTACGATGATATTATTCTTCCTCATACATCGTAAGTAGTTTATATTTTCTTATATATCAATTCAATTGTTTGTTTTATATTATAAATAGTCGTTTATCAACAGATAATTTAAATGATACTTCTCAATCATCATTTATTCCAAATAATGAAACGTCTAGTATTACAACAGTATCACCATCGATACTTCGTGTTAAATTAAAAAAACCATTTATTGATCATGATGATGATGATGATGAATATATAATGTATGAATAAATGATAATGAATTTTTCTATTGAGAATTTTTTAAATTTTAGTTCAAATTCATCAGATGTCTCATCTCGTCCAGCAAAACGTAGTAAAAAATCTTTTACAAACGATAATCTTAATAATAATATATCTGAACTAAATAATGATCAACAATCTAGTCAACAAGAAATGAACGAGTAAAAAATTTTTATCTTTCATTATTAAATATATATTTTATTTTTATTTTTAAAGAATAAAACAAAATCATTGTATCATAAATGAACAATCATCGAATCCTTCATTAATTCTTAAAATTCGTCGTGATAGTTTATCTTCAACTATTGCGTAATTATCTATGTTTACATATATATCTATATACATTGAATTTCTTTTTTTTAGAAATCGAAATACAATTGAAACTGAAACAAATCAACAATTAGTAGTTAAATTTAAACAAAATGAATATGGTGAATTAACAACAAGTACAAATTCAAATAATATTTCATCGAATTTAATAAATAATAATAATAATAATAATAATAATGAATATACAAATGGTTATAATAATTCATTACATGAACCATTAAATAATCCAATAAGACAGGAATATAAATCTTCAATTCAACCTCATATTACTAATATGTTATCAAATTTAAATGATGATAAACAATGGAATAATCATCAAATAAATAAAAATCATGTTTCTCAACCAACAACAACTACTAAGTATATTCACTTTTTAAAATAAGAAAATTTTTTTTTTTACATTTATTAAAATTAATGGATAGAATGTAGAAAGTCCCTCAACTAAGTATTCGCTTTTTTAACCAGGACTATGTGCATCATGTAGATCCTAATGAACTATGAATACCTTGAAAAGAGTTTGAACCCTTGGCTTATTACTGCGAAGATAGTGCATTTTTGTGTTATGTTTAAAGTCAATATTATAGTTCCTCTCAAAAATATTGGAAAAACTGATTTTCAAATTACGACTTGAAACTTTGTATAGAGAAAATAGTTTATTGTGAGAGTTTAAGATCTTTTTGTTGTTTCTATTCTAAGAAATGACTATGATAAAGGTATATCTTTTATATCATTCATATACACCAATGGAATTCCAATGTTCTTATTTCGGAACAGAAGCAAATAAGAAGACCGTAAACTTTTACAATAAATTATTCTGATTAAGGTCTGTCTTCAAGAACGAATTTTCCTAGTGTTCCTAAGGAGGATCACAGCATTGTATTAAAAAAATACTGTAAAAATGTAGTATCTTCGCAGCAATAAACCAAGAGTTCAAACCTCAAAGTGATTATAATCAGTTGGGAGCCTTCCTCTTGAGACCAAAAAATCAGGATTTCACATCTTTGCTAAGCTGTCTGTTATTGAAGATTCTTATAATAACAATCAACATATACACAGTTGAAAATTCTATCCAAACCGATAGCCATATCAAGAGTGGCAGAACGCTTTAAAATGAAGTTATACTAAGCCAAAGATTGCCTTCATCTTAAAAAAAGTTCGTTTACATTGAGTTGAACGTAACTAGAATGACAGAATGTGTCAAGATATTTCATATCATTTTTATGATACAAAATTCTGCTTTATCTTCTTGTTCGGATGATTTTGGTTTGTAATTTCAAGCTGATCAGAACTTTGACGAGATTCTCCGTCAGATTTTCTGTTCATAGAAAAAATTTTACTAGTCTTATCAGTAAAGTCGAGAACCAATTGATAATTAGCCGATTGAGTTTTTAAATTTAATCAGTGGGAAACTGACACAAAAGCGATCGATCCAGATACAGACTAGAGATGTCCATCGCGGCTGAAAATCTGCCGCTGCCGCGTCGCACTGGTCTAAAATAATGTTACCGTGCCACTGCTGCGATGAACTGTAAAATAAACGTGCCGCTGTCGCAATGTTTTTTAAGAAACTTGCTGCCACCGCCACCGCGGCAGCGCCGCCATGAACATCTCCGGTACAGACTTCGACTAATAGAAAATCGATTGATACCATATGAATCATAAGATTTACTATTTATGTAAATTCTGATTGATATAGTCCTTGAGAGAGATAAGATATAAACTACACATTATTCATTGAGTTTCTGCAAGGAGCGACCTCTTTAATTTTGAGGTCTATTTTTGACTGATTCGGTAAAACAAACACAAGATTTTTTTAGAAGATTTCATAATTTGCGTATTTTTTTTTCTGAGATTCTTCTTAGCAAACTTCAAATATTTTTTTTTAATTTTCATAAATTGACAGAAGCCGATGAGATGCAAATGACGAATCGAACAGATCAACTTCTAAATTATGCTTCATATTTTCAAGATTTTTACGACTTGGGCAACTTATCACTTGTGTTAGCCTATCAACAAATCAGGCATTTCATGGAAAGACACAATCTCTGTCTGCTTTTTTAATGTAGATAAAACGTGAAATGAGAAGCATGAGTTTCAATCTGAAACTGAATTGGGTCAATACTTTTAGTAAAGACAACACTAAGCTTAACTAAATTTCATAGTTTCAGGTAGAAAACATCGGAGTTGTATATTTACTCAGAAAAAAAAGAATCATCTCAATGGTAATAACAAGTGAAGAAAAGCAGTTAGATTGAAACAATCACTATTAATCGATTTGAACTAGTGATCTGTTGTTAATTCAATCTATGTCTTGATATTAACTGATGTCAATATAAAAGAAGATACGGCTAGTGACTAAGACTAGATAATAAAATCCAGTTGTCACCGTCTTGTATTTCTTTACTTTGCGAAAAAATAAGAATACTCTTAAAAAGCATTCCATAATTTGATTAGTCTTTGTCTAACACAGTAAATTCGGATGAGGCTCGAGTATATACGTTCTGCCGCCTCTAACTTATATGAAAAATGATTTTAACCTTTGATAATTAATAAGATATACTTTGCGCCAATCTGACTGTCGTTATACTAAGGATTCTTATCAATTCAATAGTGTCAAGTTCGTTGTACTGATTTGCGTACTCTTCCTGTCTAGAATAGAAGGCCATGGGTTTTTCAAAAGCTTTATTGAAAATTCAGCTGATTTTCTAGGATTTTAGCATCTAAAAATCCTCGTTTTCTCGCATTTGGTTGCTAAAAACGTTTGTTCAAATACCAGAAAAACTTCCTGAAAAATCCTTGATTTTCTAAGTAAATGTTAGTAAAAACTAGCTAGCAATAGAAAGCCACTTTTAGAGAAATGATGAAAATTTCCACAATAGAAAGTCATGATCTCTTATTCTGGGAGAAAGGGGGAGCTTAATGTATTCTTACCCTTAGTAAAACTGAATTATTGATAATGGGTAAAACTTTAATATTCCTAATAACAAAAGTCAATATTGTGAATATGCTATTGTCTTACCAGTCGATTGAGATAAAAATAAAACCACGTAGCATTGATTAGATTGTTGTCTGTCCACTTTTTTTTCATATTTCGACTGAAATTATATTTTCTATCATATTTGATCTTCACATTTGCTTGCTATACAAAATTACCAATTAGAGAGCTTCCACACGTCCTCCCTAAAACATCCAACTTTCTGCCAATCTTTTTTACAGCTTCTGGGTAACTTCGGACTGCACCTGAACTTTGAAACATCATTTTTCTTTCTTTGGCCACAAAATGAAACAAAAAATAAGTAGACAATGTCGTTGTGAGATGAATAGAATTGAGAAGAGACGACCTGGTAGCAGGTCATCTGCTGTGGGAGGGGTCGGGTCTAGACATCGACGTGACCAATATTTTTTGGTCACGGTTACGGTCACGGTCACGATAGTTGCCATTGTGAGTATGATCGTGACTCACGGCAGTCACTGCAGTCACGCCGATGTCTAGTCGGGTCACGATCGGTTTCGTTCTTCTCCCTCTCCTGCCACTACTTTTAGTACTTCGAGAATGAAAATAATTCTTGCCGAATTTTCAGACCCTCTTCTCTACCTCTAGAAATTATTGACAACTCTGCTCTTGTATATGAAAAACAAGGAAAATTTTTCTCAGACAATCACATTGATGATAATAAATTGAATTATATTTTTTTTAGTCATGTTCCTATGGATGTTAATCCTACTCCATCTATGTTATCAACAACAACGACAACAGCATCTGAAAAGTAACGTCTATCTAGTTTTGTTTTGTTTAAATATATAAAATATTGAAATTTTATTTTATAGTCATACAAAAGAACTTCTAGATGAAGCATTAGATAGTGTAAAAACTGTTTTAATGCAAACATTTAGGAAGAATTTAGAAGCAGGCGGTGATCTCAAGTATTTATATATTTATTTAAAAATAACTTATTCATAAAATTCTTCTTATCATTTCTTTTTCAATTTAGTGCTTTAAAAAGTACATTAGGTTCGGATGAAGTAGCTGAAGTATTTCTATCAAAATTAAGAGAATCACTCAAACGTGAAACAATATCAACAATAGAGAGTGAACAAAAAACACAAGAACATCAAAATACAAATACAGAAATTCGTTCATGTCAAACAAATTCTCTATCTACTCCTTTAAATACAATTATTTCACCAATAATGAATGTTGTTTCACCTTCTCCATCATCACCTCTTCCATCAATATCAACAATAATTACAAAAAATACTTCACCCTCACCATCAACATCAATACCTTCTTCACCTCAACCACCAACAATAGTTAATAATAAACGTAAATCTTCCAATCCAACAACAAATCCAAATCGTTTTGACGGTACAACAGAAGAAGAATTAGCAAAACGTCTTCTTTCAGATATTCTTCAACCTAATCTTGATATTGTTTTTGTATGTTATATTATTTTATCTTATCTTTTAATTTACACACACAAAAAAAAAAAAAACTTTGATCTATTTAGGTCGGTATTAATCCAAGTCTTTATGCTGTACATAAAGGACATCATTATGGTGGACCAGGAAATCATTTCTGGAAATTACTTCATATGTCTGATTTAATTCCAACTGCATTTACTGCTGATAATGATTTTCGTATGCCGCAATATGGAATTGGTTTTACACATATTGTACAACGACCAAGTAAAGCTGGATCAGATATTACCAAGTAAAGATAAATAGAACAAACAAATTGATTTAATGCTTTTTTTTTGTTATGTATTCTAGAGACGAAATTACCGCTGGAGCTGAAGTATTAATGCAAAAAATGAAAATGTATCGACCAAAAATTGTTGCATTTAATGGACGAGGTATGTTTACATAAAAAAAAAAAACTTGTTAAGGCAACTCCATTGGGCCTAAAATATGAATCTAACATGTGTTCTTTAGCCTCTTTATACTAATACAAAATACATTAAGTGAAAAATCTCTAGCAGACTATAGTTGTTTTCCAAGAAAAATCACTTGCCAGGGAAACCGTCTGTCTTATTTATTTCTGCAGTTTAAATAGAAATTTTCCGTTTTTTTTGCTGGTGTTCAATTTTTGTTTGCCTTATTATTATTCGCTCGTTGTTTTTCATTTTCGTATTCCGTTTTCCCTGATTTAACTGGCAAATACGCCTATTGTGCATATCTATAGCACGTCTCAATACACTATTATATATCTCGAAAAGCTCTCAAACATTGATATTGATTATCGTCCATAGTTACAACTTGATTAGTTCACGCTTTTTATGTTGATCATATGATGACTATGGTAAATCAATGTATCATTACTAGAGATGTGCCGGACCAAAATTTAGAAGTATGTCGAGACTGAAACTACGAGAAAAAAAAATTGTCGCAATCAGAACTAAAGACTATAGTTAGATATTCTATGGTTTTAAGAGAATCGTTTTGGTAAATCATATCAATTAAAACATAATTCAAGCCAGATGACTCAAAAAAGTCCTTGTCATCGACAAATTAAATAAAAAAACGAGTGTTGAAGAAATTTTGTTAGATGTGATACGAATAAATTCTGGAATAGTTTTCTCTAGATCGGGACCAAACCAAGACTGGTCAAATTCTTATTTTTAATGCTACTCAGCGCCTTTTCACGTTGCTAAGAAACTCTGAGAAAGGAATCTGCCGCCTGCTGTCCTTGTTTGATATAGAAAAGTACCCAATGATGTTTGCTTTCTCCTCTCAGTTGCTAGAGTCTACGTAAGAAAAAACCCGCAAAAATCTTCATTGAAACTTCCATTCATTATTTTATTCGAAAATATGTGTGAGTTTCATAAAAGTCATTTTGATAATGAAGAATAAAGTTGTTGTTTAAATATGAAATGTATTGAAAATTGATGAAAACTAGATGGATGATATTTCTGACGAAAAGTTTTGTTTAAAATTGAATAGATATTCGAAATCTTTTTTTCTTATATACTTGAACAAGAAAAGAATTTTTCATTAAATTCTTTTATCTTTAACTTTTTTAGGCATTTATGAAGTCTATGCAGGTAATAAACATTTTCATTATGGTAAACAACCGGAGTTATTTCCTGGAACAGATACAGTTAGTAATAATAATCTTCTATGGGTGTTCTTTTTGTTTTTTATATATAATTATTTTTATTTAGCATGTTTTTGTAATGCCATCATCAAGTGCTCGATGTTCACAATTACCACGTGCTGAAGATAAACTTCCATTTTATGTTGGATTAAGAAAATTACGTGATTTTCTAAATGGTACATTACATTCATTAAATGAAGCTGAAATAACATTTCCCGATATAAAAATAAAAGATACAGATGATGTTTTACAAAAAACAATTATACGTATAAGTAATAAACCATTTTCAGAATTTTCACCTGAAACACTTAAAACATTTGGTGATAAAATTCCATCTGGACAAATGACATCAAAATATAACTTAGATACAGAAACAACTCAAACAATGTCTATTTTACATCATGGACCAAATGGAAATTTACTTAATTATGATCAACAAACATCATCGATAAATGGAATTAATTCATCAAAAACATCGTTTATAGAAAATACATCGTTGAACACATCAATAACTATGAATGATACAGATCAAGCTGTACTCGCTGCATTAGCTAATGGTGCATATGGTTCATCATCTCAATCACGACAATCTCAAACGATTTATGTTGGTAGACAACAACAGTCGGTTTCTTATTCAGGATCATCTGCGAAGAATATTTCCACAGGTAAATCTATAATGGAGTAAAAATCAGCATTGCAAAGTGTTTTAAAAAGATCAGAGTTGGAGCCTGCCAAAAATAAAAGATTCTTATTCTCAAAACTCATTGGAACTGAGATCGGAACTAGTTTATTCATATGGACATGGTCATTACCAAAAGCTTTTTTGCTTGATTCTCATAAAAGTCATAATTTAAGTACAAATATTCTATTATCATCCATAGACATATTTAGGATTATGTGCAAAATCTCAGGCTTTTAGATTTTATAAATCGTTATATTTTCTCATTTTTTTTTCACATTAGTCACATACTATTTTCGATATGAGTTCGAGCTCTCTCATAGAAAGCAAAGTTGGAGATTGTGTTGGATTGTTCACTCATTCATAGGGAACATGAGCGGGATTGAAAACCTCGTAAGATAGGCTTGTTTTTGTCCTAGATTCGATTTAATTATTGATATAAAAAATTATAATTTTGTGTAAAATCATAATGCGAAATTGTTCGCGGAGAATTCAAACTCATATTGACAATGACGAATATGCAAGAAATCAAAAAATAAAACAATACAAAAGACCTAAAAAACTAAACCTTTGTATATAATCCTAAATATGTCTATATATGATAATAGAATACTTGCACTCAAATTATGACTTTTACAGAATCGACCGAAAAAACTTTTGTCGTGCTCCATATAGTTTTGAAGATATGTCATTTTTATGAATAATCAAAAGCAAAAACATAATTCTTCATAGGAATCATTCATCTATTCAGTAAATCTAATCATGATTAGAGATGTCAGCCGATCGGTTGAGCCGCTGCCACCACTGTTGCTCAAAATACTTATTGAAGATTCCAGCCGCTGCTGCGACACAAAAATAGATATTTAATTTTGAAAATTTCCGGCATTCCAAATCAATTTTTGGATATGTTACCATCTGATTTCTTGTCAATAAGATCTCTACTGTCATTTTCTCTTTTTCATTTCAAAATTTCTCAGAATGAAAAAATTTTTTAAAAAATTCATCGCACAATTTCAACAACCACCATCATCAAAACCTAAGATTTTTATAATCGTCGATTAATGCATCGACTTACACCTCTAATCATGATTGACTCTACTCTCCACAAGTGTTGAATTGTTTTCACTCGACTCATTATTTTGAATTTTAGAAAATTTATTTTTCTAAATTCATTACAATTTAACTTTTAGGTATAAATTCTCGTTCATCAACTCCACCATCATCATCACATACTATTCATCATTTACCACAATTATCTTCTACTGATCATCAAACTCAATCAATAACTTCTTCAATTCCATTATTATCATCAAACTCATTAAATTCTCAAACTGTTTCTCATCAAATAGTTGTTATTAATCCTAAAGAACGATCATCTTCAAATAATTCAATACTTAATTCATCTTCATTAAAAGATTTATTATCTAGTCAACATCCAATACAGAAACAAACTATTATTATTCCAACGAATTCATCTACTCTACAAAATTCATCAACAATAAATAATAATCTTTCTAAAACATCAATTACAACAAATAAAATTTTAAATAATACAAATGATGATTGTCTATATCTTCGTTATGAACGTGAATTACCTTCAACACAAAATTCATATCATTTTTCTTATATTATTGATGAACATTCATCATCAACACATAAACGTGTACGTTATGTTTCAATAAATGATTTATAAAATTACAAAACAAAGCAAAACAAAATTCAATTTGTGCATTATTCTTATTCTTCAATTGTTGTTCGTATATAGATTTTAATTTGTTGTCTCGTCAACAGAATCTCTTTGAATGAAATAAACAAATGTTGTTTTTTTCTTTTTTTTTTTTTTTTTTTTGATATTTGTATAGCAATACTATTTTTTTTCGTGCTTTCTATGTATGTGTATGTAATCTGTTCTCTTACTCGGTGTATTTGACTCTCTTTCTCTCTCCCTCTCTATAATAGAGAAATAGAAATTATTCATCATGCTTTTGATCTGTGTAAAAAAATTCTAATTATTCGACTCTTTGTGTTTTTTTTTGTATATATTAGATATGAATAAAATGGATGATAATAATCGATATCATCCATATTATCGAACAAAAAATTATAATAATGATAGACGATATGATCATGATTATAAATGGCAATATAAGAAAAATAATAAACATCATTATCAATATTCAACATCAAGACGTGATAATAGAAATTATAATGATCTTTCTTATCGACGTTCACATAGAAATGATTATCATTATCAAAATCAACAATCAAAATCGAGATCTTATACTTATTTTTCTACACAACCCCAACCATTAATGTCTTCTCAAGTATCTTCATTGCCTTCCTCTCCTTCTCCGCCACCTCCACCTCCACTTCCATCATCACTTACGGTTGTACCACATGAACGTGAATCATGGATTCGTTCAGTAAAAAAAACTAAAATGAATGAAAGTATTGAACAAAAAACACAATATCTAGAAACAATGCTTCGTATGCCACAACAACAAAAATCTCTATTAAATTCATCAAGATTTGATCGAATGCGTTTTGCTGACAAACAATTACCTACAACAACAACTATAACTAATAATGATAGTTTAGATAATAGTTCTTTTCATTTAGTTGGCAATATTAATAATCATGATGAAATTTTTACTATAGAAAAAATTTTATTTGATAATGAACTTAACCAGCAAACGAAAACAGATGATAAATGTGCAAATCATGAATCATTACCAACACCACCATCATCCGTATGTAAATTTGAATTTTGTGCAACACGATCTGAAAGAAGTGTTGAAGTATATAGGATAGAAATTTGCAACTTTGCCTTGCAGATTGTGACAGATATTGACTCAGAGAAGAATAGCAGAGACTTTAGTCTTGAAATCCCATGAAGTCTTATGAAGTTCTGTGAAATCGTTGATATTTGTTGAAGTCCTAGAAGTTCACTGAAGTCTCAAAGTCTGCTGTTTTCTCTTCGACATTGATATACGATCAAAGACCGTATAGTGGTAACATTTCGCTATAATATATGAACTACTTCATTAATGCAGTTTTTGGAGGATTAAGTAAAGAAGAAATGCGTCTAAAAAATAGATAGAAAAAAAAACTAATCTTCTTGTGATTAGCAGGAGTAACTACATCGTGTTTCACATTTGAATTCCGTGGGGATTGTCCTAACAGCTCTTGATTAATGTTAGTGAAATTTATATACCACTGATATTTTAATGATTGAGAACCTTGACATGTTCATATTCAAATACTTAAATTCTGTTATTCGTCACGTTTACAGGATGACCAAAAGAAACTTTTTTACTTATGAAAAGTAATTTCTGCAGTTATAAAATTTAGTTTTTGAAGTAATTTCTGTTACAATAGATAGAGTTGAGAAAACGCTATTCAATAGAACCATTTTTATTTTGAAAAAATTACACTGTAAGTGGAGACAAAGAAGAAATGCATTTTGGACCGAATTCGTATTTGCTAGATTTTAATCTTTTTTTAAAAATTCAATAACGAAACAGTATTACGAACTGAAGTTTTCAGATTATATTTCTGGACATTCAAAATTTAAATATACATAAATTATTTTGAATTATTGCAAAATTTCTACTATTATCGAGTGTGTCCATACAATAACAATATTCCATACTTTTTTCATAAAGGATGGTACCATACTAATTTTGTTCTTTTGTTCAAAATGCAGAAATAATTAACGTATTTTATATTAATATAATGAGGCTAAAAAAAGATGTGAATTTCATATTTTAGCCTCAAAGAGACTGCATTGACAAGCTTTCTTCTTAACATTTACTATAGTTTATGAAAAACAGAATAAATATTTTCATATATCTAATTCTTTCTGTTCATTGATTAGATATATAAACATATTTGAATCACGGATAGTCATAACTCACGAGGAAATCTCTCCAGGTGTTAAATTACTTTTCGAACAAGATGATGTTCATTTGATGAGTGCTAGTGAGTAACAGAAAAGTCTAGAATGATTTGGTTTTCTGGACCTTCTTTCTTGAGATGTTGAAATTTTACTGGATTTTTTGTACCCTTCAAGCCATATGAAAAATCAATTTTCCAGTTTTGACTTCCTACTTTGCATAAACAAAGTTCTTAATAAGATTAGTTCATTCTGCAGGTTATAACTTTTCTAGTATTCTATATCCTGAAATATTCAAAAAATGAACTAATCTCATTAAAAACTTTGTTTATATGAAGTTTGAAATCGAACCTTGAAAGTTGATTGTCCATGTGATCTGAGGAAACAACAATGTATTGTTAAAAAACCTAGTGGAATTTCGATATCTCAAGAATGAAGACCCAGAAAAGTAAATCATTCTAGACTTTTCTATTACTTACTAGTACTCATTAAATGAACATCAATTCGGTCGAAAAGCGATTTGACACATGGACAGGTATCCTTGCCAGTAGTTTTGAACGATGTTTTTCTCAATAATAATTTATCAACAACAAATATTTTTTTTTCTTGTTCTATTTATTTACCAGATCATCGAATGTGAATCAACTTTACAAAAAGATCCACAATCTGTGCCTTGTTCTGGTTTTCTTATCGATAATTGTGATGAAGAAGAGCTTCCACCCGTATCATCTCCACCTCGACTTCCTCTTCCTCCTCTTTCTACTAATGAATTGATCGAACAGAATGATGAAGATATTAATGAACAACGTGTTATGTTAGTTAGTGAGCTTGATGCTGCCGATGCTGAACAAAAACAAGAATTAAAACGTCAAAAACGATTGCATAAAAAATTACAAAGGAAAAAGAAAGAAACTAAACAAGTAAAAATGAAAACTGAAGAACAACAAACAATCTTGACTGTTAATAATGAAGAACAAGAATCATTATCTGATTGGATTATTGAATATGACATTAATGGAAATAATCAAATTTCACAATTAACTGATGAAGTTCGAAGAACATCAATAACAACGACTGATGAAGATAGAACAGCAAAAGTTAATATGATTTTAATGAAAATAAAAAAGCAACAAGAAGAATTAAGAAAGTTAAGACAATATGTTATGTCTATGTTAGGTGAACAACAAAAATCACAAACATCAAAAGTTCAACAACAAAATTCTACTATAGATCATGATTTATTAATGACTTTTATTAATCAACCAATAAGATCTGGTTGTTGGTTATGCTCAGGAAAAATGTATGCCGAAGCAGCTATTCAATGTGATCATGTTAATGAACAGTAGTTATTGTTATTGATGCTATTCTCGTTGAGTTGTTTTTATTTTAATTATCGTTTTTTTCTCTCTCGGTTTAATGTACAAAATATCTTTATGTATATTCGTTCTAATAGACTTTATTACGAAAACATTCATATTAATATAGATAACTATATGCACTTGAGGTCTTTCTTGTTATTTCATTTGTTATTTCTTTAATCTTATTGAATAAAAACTTTTGAACATAAAATTGAAAAATAAACAGCAGAATGATCATGCAAATAAAGAATTTGAAATCGATAAAATCTATTTCTAATACGAAAGTATAAATTTTATACTAATATGTGGATGAATCAGTGTTTGACATACAGATTCTGCATGCTAACCAAAATATGCTCAAGAAATAATAGAGGATTAAGAAACAATGGAACTATTTCATAAACGAAGTTGCTTGGCTCAAATCAATGATCGAAATGCATGATAAATTATTTAAAGATTCAAGTTCAACATACTTTAGTATTATAGTAGAAAATTTAATTAGCATAGTGAAGATTATGTCACTTTATAAAAAATCGAGCATTAGAACTAAAAACATGGAACACATTTCGATAATGATCTATCTTAATCGAACATTTGTTTAACTTCCTGTTCAGTGGATATAAATAGGGTAATTCTTTGTCTCTTTGAGTATCTTTCGTTAAGGAGATCCTTCTCTTATCTCCTCTTCGGGCTTTCTAAAGAACGACTTATCAGATAGTGTTGAAACTTTTAGAAATGATAGATTTCGATGCATAGAGAAAATGCTATTCCAGACTCAAAATCCTGGGATGTTCTCCTGTAGAAGTAGGACGAACATCCCTGTCTTTCGGCTGCCTTGGGATATGCAGTGTTACCTAGTAGCAGATTCAGTAGCTCGATATTTTTCCCAATAAACTAGATGGCATTCCAGTTCCACTCGATTGTGAAATGCAGTGCAAAGCTACGAATGTCAATCATCAAAGAAATCGATATCACATGAAAAACGAATAATCGTTGCTACGATTATTCGCACAACGTTTTTTCCCACACGATTCTAAAGAATACTGTCGTTTTATCGTTTATTTATCTATACAATTCATTATTTATGGTTAGCTGTCCTTATAGCTGTAATGAACAAAATCAGCTTATTGAATAGACTGGTGGCTAACTTTTTATGCTGTCTGCATTTTAATCATCTTAAAACTTGAAAAAACAACGAAGTTCGAAAAAATGAGGAGTTCGCTATTAACAAAATCGTCTGTAATCCCTCATAAAATTTTATTTTATCTTACGTGTTTTGTCATCTTGACTGTCAGAAATCTTTGATTAATAAAATCAAACCAGCTGATACATTTTATACTGTATACCATGCGACTAAGCTAGCCGAGATTCATCTATGTTTTATGTCCTCAAAAAGATTAGATGATAGGGTGTTTTCATGGAAAATACTACATTCGTTTGCTCATATATTTAGCCGATCTAAATGAAAAATTAAGCTGTTTCAGTTCTATATCGAATAATGTATGAACATATGAGAAATGAATTATTCCTTGTCTGTCATTATATAACAATATAATTCATGTTGCATACCATGAATGAACTCCCATGACGAATACCATCTCATTAATCGACGTTCTTGGATCTATTCTGTCCAGACTCTTGTTTTTCTTGATCGATTAGACAAGATTCCTTTAACAGAAAAGGAAAAAAAGATTCTTGCTTGAAGTTCGAGATGAAAAGACTCTTGTCTGATAGACCAAGGAAATCAAGAATATGAAAAGAATTGTAAGATACTCAGGGCGAACAATCGCACATTAAGATCGGACAAGATTCTGCATCTGATCATGTATGATCTTGTAAGATTTGGTAAGAATCGTACAAAAAATCGTGGTCTTAGAAATCTTACATCAATCCCTACTGTAAGATTATAGAAAATCTTATGCGACGATAGGATCTGACAAGAATCTTACAGTAAGAATTGATGTAAGATTTGTGAAACCACGATTTTTTTGTACGATTTCATATGATCGTAGAAGACTTAATGTCAGATTTTTTGACCTGGGAATTTTTGATAAAATCGTACTGTACGATTCTAGTGTAATCTTGTTGTAAGATTCTGTATGATTCATGCAAGATTTTACATAATCTTCGAATATTGTTTACAGTTGAATTTCTTGCTCTATTCATCCACCACTTGTCTACCCAATCTTCTAACGCCCTTCTTCCTCCATCTGTTCATCCTTCAAGAAACGAAACAAAAACTGAATACTTACTTGAATTAATAACTTACCCATGATCATCTAGTTGAGTTTAATCTAAACAAAAAAAAGTTATTTATCTAATAAAATTCATACTTACCTTTCCACGATCTTGTTCATCTTCATCTAAATAAAAAAAATTATCTAATAAAATTCATACTTAGCTTTTGATAATCTTGTTCAGCTTTATCTCAATTAAAAATTATTTAATTATTTATTTATATAAATATGATTCTTACCTTTGATCATGTTGCTGAACCTAGTTCATTTGTCAAATTAATTTGATGAGTGATGTGATGTCTATATAGAAGATTTATTTTCGATTCCAAAAGATGTACTGAAAGATATAGCATTTAAATTAGAATATATTTAACAGCTCAAACATTTGTTTAAATGCAAGAAACTATCGTTATAAAAACTACTTGCATTAAGAACACATAACCTTATAATCGTATAAGATCATATATGATCTTAAAAGATTCTGATGATCAGACTTTACACAAATCTTATAGCAAGAATCATACAAAATTTACTGAAGCCTCTCATCGTAAGAAACATATTAAATCTTACAGTAAGATTTTTGTACGATCCCATAAGACCATGCAGTATGAATCTTAGCGTATCCGATTGTCAGTAAGACCTCGTAAGATCTGATATGATCTTCATAAGATTTTTCTGCCTGGGCACTTGTGAATCAATGGCCATGGAGAGAAACGGAATGAATGTAATGTAATGAATAGTGTTAAATTGATTTTTAATGCATTTTGATTGATTTAAATTCATCAACACAGTTTAAGAACATGGGCAGACAATGACAAAAAGCTTTTCATGAGATACAATCACATCAATTTTTCATGAATCTGAAAAAATGTTTTCGCTTCGCGAAAAATAACAATTGCGTAATCGCAGTTAACTTAGACAAACTTCCTACTTTTGTCAATTTTTCCTTTGAAACAGCTTATCAGAGGTCCCTTTTGCTTCTTCTCTTAATTCAGTTTTATTTCGAATGACCCAACCCAAGATAGAGAGCATCGCGATGAGAGAAAAAAAGAATCAAAGAATGTAAACAAAGAGAACGAAAACAGAACAGAGACAAGAAGCGAATGCCAAAGACGAACGGAGAGAAAACGGACAATAACAGCTGAAGCAATGTGAGGGTACATGAGCAACATGCCTGTAACATACCTCCCCACCAACAAGAAAATGTATGTCCACACACATTTGATGATACCAGTGTAGAGAAAAAAACAATTGTAAGCATGCAGATACGAAAAGAAGAATGATAAAATAAAGACACGCAACGATAGTATACTGGCATTATAAAGAAAAAAAAAAGAAAACGAAAACGAACAAATACGATGTTCGAAATATAAAACTTGTAAGTAAGTTAGAATTTGAGGGGCAGTAAAACAGGTGGAGGTCAGGATGCATAATGTAAATCAGGGGATTGAGAGGCATGTTCTAAAGTGTCGAGACGTCGCATGGTATTCATAGGTAGGTTGGCTATAGGATGCACTGCACCAACTCCAGATGCTTCAATTACTTAAAGAAGGGGCGCTTGACGATGACGAACCGATCGTCGAGGTCGACGGTAGACGAAGAATATAATCACGAAGATAAGAAGAATGACGATACCAATTCCAGTAGCACTTCGGATGAATATATTTCGTGTCTCATCACGATGAGTACTATGCGATTGTTCTAAGACGGTGATGCGATTATGAACTACACTATTAAGAAATCGTTTGCCACGATTGACATGGAGACTGGTGGCGCATGAAAAAAAAAGACTAAGAAAAGTGATGATGAAATAGAACATGTACAGGAGAAGCTGAAGATTATTTAGAAAGGAGAAAAAAATGATGGATGAAGAAAAGCGTGAAGAGAGAAAAAACAAAAGAATGAGACGAGGCGTTCGAAAAGAAACGTGCAGAGGTGAAGAATGTGGATAACGAAAGTATGAAATTGTATGATGAGCGATAGAACGTAAAACAAAACAGAGACAAGAAGCGAATGCCAAAGACGAACAGAGAGAAAACGGACAATAACAGCTGAAGCGATGTGAGGGTATATGAACAACATGCCTGTAACACAGCTGATATAGAACAATTTTCTCCGGGGTGGTCGTTTTCCATAACGACAGTATTGAGAAATTTTCTCACATCGGACTCGAGTTCTCTTCTTAAAAGTGTGTCAGAAAAAGTCGAATTTCTTAAGAAGATCGCAAAAAGTTGTCGCTTCGCGAAAAATTGTTATATTTTAGGTCAGCAGAGAAAGATCAACGTCAGATCTGACACGAAAAAAATTTTGTGTCCCGCAATCTTAACTGCTTTGAAGCCTCCTCACACTCCTCCACCCGCCCCCAATCTTGGAACCTTCGCGTGGGGTCTGATTTTATCATCATATTTTCACTCACTGTACCAACACGAACGGAAGAAAAACAACCATTGACATCTACAATAAAAATCGCATTGTGTTTATTTTTGTTTTGTTGACGTATCTTGTCTGTCATAGTTGCAATTTCAAAATAAACTCAAAAGAATTATGCAATTAACGTTACGACCAATGTTTGTTATTCATAGAATAAATTTCTGCGTTTGAATAAAGACATCAAGCACGTAATGCAATGATGATGTTTTGTTTTTGTTAGATTTGAACTAACAAAGAAAGACACGTGTCTTCCATATCTCCATCGATCTTAGTTAAATAAATACTAGCAATTCCTTTCATTATTTGTCAATTATATCTATACATATATGACTCTTCTTCACATATGTATACGCAAAAATAATCATCAATTAACGTATGTTTCTTAATGTGTTTTCTATTGATATACATTTATAAGAAACATAGTTCTAGTGATACACGTTTGCATAGAACAGGAGTTTTTCTTCCTGTCATTGTGATGCACGTCACAATTGTGTCAATCTTAAATAAGAATAAACAAAATTTGGCTATTATTTCTTTATGAATGGTAGAAATTAATGACAGAAGAGCGGTTAATATACCATAGGAAAGCAAAAAATCTTTTTTCATTATACATATATTTCGAATGAATATAAATCACAAATCACTTCAACAAGATTGTAAGTGATGCTATATTCATTCTGTTAGTCTTACTTACAGATTCTCACGATAACATTGGTGTCATGGCGAAAAAAAACATGAATTTAGCAGCACTTTTCTAATTTGTGCTCGAATGTAAATGAAACTTTCGTATTCGCGTGCCGCGCTAATAACCAAAAACAAACTATAAATCTTCATGTATAATTTTCATTCAAGTAATGACTATCCTATTGAAATAGTAAAGAAAGTAAAGACTAATTTTATTTTGAAAATTGACTCGAAGTCGAATTCGAACTGTCTAATTGTACATGACTCGACTGAAGTTCATAAATACAATCAGACAGCTCTTAAATTATTGCAATACCTATTCAGTAGTAGTTTGCGTGGCGTTCTAGATGAAATTTGGTTCATAATTAATATAAAATTTTTGCTTGTTTACTACACCATTGTGTAAAGCGCTCATTCAAGTGTTTCATTCATTTTCAAATCGGTGATAGGTACTTCGATCTTTCATTATTTTCAATCTCTATTTTTTATCAAATAAAAATCAGAAGTCAAGATAACAAAAAAAAGCCAAGTAAATATAGAAAAATTTGTTTTTTTTGCATGAATCCAAACATAAATGATGATAAATATAGTTTAAGAATTCATCAATGTTGTATCCATTTAAACATGCACTTTATTAATAGATTGCTTCGATTCATGAATATTCTTATCAATATGATCCGTATCTTCATAGATAATATCTAAATTATAATAAATATTTAATTCATAAACGAAAAATATAAAATAAATATACAAACTAAGTGCTTTTTCAATAGTTTCTTGAATTAGTCTTGTCGCAAGAGCAATAAGGTTCGATTTAACAGTTTCGTGCGATTCCATCTGAATAGTACTCTTTTCTTGAGATATGTTTGCTTTTATAGTGCCTACTAATGTTATTAAATATTGGCTATGATGACAGCTGCTAGCATGGGCGACAAAACGCACAATTCTTATCAATTTTATAGACTATCTCTGTCTCTAATATGATAAAAATGACACTAATCGTATACTCAAACATATAGTTTGTCAATAAAAATATTTATTATTGAAGATTGTTTTCTCATTTATTTTCTCATTAGTTCAATAGTAAAACAAAAAAAAAAGAACAATTTCATTTAACAATAGAATAAAAGTAAAAATCTATTATAAATCACAACATATTCATTTATAAATGATTCTATTATATGTTTTTTTTATTTCAGCTTTTACTTGTTGATATGACAAAAGAAAAACAAATGCGTTCTTCTTTTGCATCTTTGGTTTTATCTCGAGAGTATTTTGAATGAAACACACCAACGTCTTTTTTTTTTCGTTTTTTTTCTTCTTCCCCGCTTCTTGATAAGACTGATGAGTCAATAAAAAGAACAAGAAAGAAAAAATTTAAGGTGATAAACAGGAAAAAAAGACATGAGAAGTGTACTATTTCTACATATACCATAAACATTTTTGCAACAAATTCTACTCTTATTTTTTTCCTTCCCTTAATGGGTGCATGTGCTGGTAAAAATAAATCAAAAAAATCAAAATCTTATGAACCTACAACAGATTCAACTACAGAATCAGAAGCAAAACCAAAAGGTTTGATTAATGGAACATATTTTTGTGTTTTTTTTTGTTTACAGAGTTATATATAATTTTTAGATAAGAATTTGCAACCAAATATGTCACCATCACCCACAGAGGTATTTTACTTTGAAATAAAAATGTAAATTTTTGTTTTGAAACACATTTTTCATAGTAATTTTTGCAGACATTATCATCATCAAAAGGTTTTACAGTAAATAATGATGATCATAGTAAGTCTACATTAAATACAGAAACACACGGCATTGATCCGGATGTTCAAATTGGAATTAATGAACAAGGTGAAATTAGTAATACATTAAGTAAACCATTTCCACATCGTGTTATTTCAGTTAACGATGCTGAACTTGAAACAGAATTAGCTAATCTTGTATATGGACGTCCAGAAAATGATTATGCAGAAAATCCAATTGTTGTTACTACAATTAAAAGTACTGAAGTTTAATTAAGAACTAAAGAATTTTATTTTTTAAATAAAACGAATAAATTAAAAAGAAAACAATTATTTGCCTAGATAATTAATATGTCAATCGATGAATAAAATGTTTTAGTTCATTTTTATTGAAATTATTTAAACAATAAATGATTATTATTATATCGAACGTCAATATGATTTTATCATATTTCGTTCTTTTTTAATATTTTCGAGAATAGAATTCTTGAGAGAGTAAAGTTTTTCTTGTAAATACATAATTTCATAGATAAATTCAAAGTTGTCATTGAGATCTATTGTATATCCTTGTATTTTTATCTTTCGTTTAAGTCCTCACTGATGTTTAATATTATTCAATATGCCGTATGGTCTTTTGCCTTGATGAAAGATGACGCATTAAATGAGTATGTTCTAAACATTTTCATGAAGCAAAGAAGAATATGTTAATATGATAATCATTTGATGACATTTCATACTTTACTTCTAAGGTTATAGTGAATGTTAAAATAGTTTCCTCATTTGAATGTGTTTCTCTATTGCATTTTATCATTGACAAACACGGACAACACACATGCAATTTAGTTAAAATTTCTTGACAGCCTATATTCAAATAATGATAGTTTTAAGTAAACTTCTCCTTACAATAGAAGACTTACAGAAATGATCTATCGGACGTAATAGAAGTCCTCTACCTTCTTAATCCTTAAAAACCGACGGTAGTTTTTTTTGAAGATGAGAAAAAATAGACCACTAAAATAGAGATTCTGGACACTAAGTACGATCATATTATAGTTTAAAAAAACGATCAACTTTTTTTTTGTAGACCTACAAAATGTGCCTTGAAAACAGCATGAATGTGTCATTTTTCTTAATTTATACGAGAAAAATTTTTCTCACAAATAATTCTATTTATTTATTTCATATACATAGCATTACGAGCACATTCAATAGAATATTTGCAATTTTTTTAATACTTCTGCACTGTATGTTTCATTATAACACTACCCTATGAGCTCAGCCAAATGCCGCGAAATCAATCTTATGAAAGACAAAAGAATCGTGTCCTGATTTTGCTAGTGACCTAAGCTCACCGACGAAATAGCTACTGAATACTCTCTAGATGTAGGATCAGGCTTATCGTGAAGTGTTTAGAATTGGAGTGAAATCAGTAACTTCGACAAAGGTGGAACAAAAACTTTTGATAATTGAGAAGGCATGCGGCTGTTCTCAGAAGGATTCAAAGTAGCCAACGATTTGTCTGCATAATACTTTAAATAATTCTTCCGTTGTTGGTAGGTTGGTAGAATATTTTATATTTTTATGACCGAATGTCTCTTCCAATGGATATTTTCTTAATGATGTTACAATAAGCCAACAGGTCGTTTAAAAAATTATCAAACGATTTCGTCAAATAGATTGACGTTGTGCTAAGTCATGTTACTCAAAAAAAAACAAAATGATTATGAATAAACAAAGCCTTTAGAATGAAAAATGAGTTTTAAAAAATTATAGATTTAAAAGAAATCTGCTGTGTCGTCTGATAGTCATGTAAAAGGGATTTGATTTTTACTTTATGATCTATAAGATCATCAGCATTTGTTAATATACTAGTTTTTGTATATAGAGTTTTATTAAGTCTACAATAGCAATTACTGCAAAGTTCCTTGGAAGGAACATTCAGCTTTTAATGATTAATTAATTGATTTGTCAACAAACGGGGACTTTAATTAGAATATTTACATAAGAATATACCTAATTTCCGCAGTTTTAAGCTGAAAATTTTAAAAGGCAATGGTCAACATTATTTCTGAGTTTCTAAAAATCACTTGTTAAATCTGTACAATCGTTTTGCTTTTCTGAAAAAACTTTTTAATTAGAAGTTATGAAAATAGATTAGTCACAACAGAAGACTCAGAATCTTGTATTCTGGAAGATGTTTATTCTTCTATTCATCTCTTTTCAACAAAGATTTCCATCTAAATGAATTCTATGCCATAAATAAATTACATATTTTCAATGGTACTGTACTCTATTAAACTAAATGAAAATGTTACCTGAACTTCGTCTATATCACTATTCTTCAATGCATCATCAAATGTAATATTTTATTGCTTTAGAATGTTGAACGGATCGAAAATCAGTCTCCTTAGAACTTCGAGTGCTCAGAAGAGATGCAATTAAACTAGCCATGGTCATTTTTGGAATAGAATATGAAAAAATGGTTAAGTCAGTTCGTACGCTATACACTACCGTTGACGCTCACATAGTTCTCAAGTGAAGAGAAAAATATATTCTTTACTTATTTTTTTCTTTTTGCAGTAACGTGGAGCAGCAAGACTTAAACGAGATAGAAGTTTCTTCAATGAATATGATTTTGCCTCATGTATTAAATGAAAATTCTATGTCAAAACTTCCAGATCTTAACTTCTTGAATAAAGAAAAAAAAAAGCCGAGAAGAAACTAAAAAAAATCATATATTCTTAAATCTATGTGTCAACAAGATTTCTCTCTAGACACATTATGGGCCCCAATCTTTTTAGAGTTTTCTTAGTCTAGTTGAGTCCTACTCATAGCCAAAATATGGGCTCGAACGACATCCGACAGTTGGATATATTTCGTTGTACGCATCTAAAAGGATTTATGGTATGGTTAGATGCTAATTATATTTAAACTTCGTATAAATTATATTGAAGCTGTTCTTTCACATGCACAATTTGATGATAAACAACTCTTGGATAATGATTTTACTTGTCAACAAGACAATACCATGCTACAAATATATCATTGACATGATGTGAAGAGAATTTCATCCATTTGATAAACAATCACAGATGGCTAGTCTTGATCTCAATATTTTGAATTATTACGTGTATGACACTATCACCAATAATATGCAATGAGTTACAGTTAAAAACTTATAATTCTTTGACAATGAATTTATTGTGTACGAATCTAATGATCTTGTTCACAGCATCGAAACTTATGATTGCAAAGAATTGTGTCCATGTGTTGAAAACAAAGGGTGTATATGTCGTATCGAAGTTACATTGGTCGACGAAGTTGTAACTTCGACGTTAATGTTTGACGAAATTACTTCAATTAAATAAAATACTCAATGAATGTCAGTTAATTCAATATGTTAAAAAACATTATCTAAAATTAAGTTCATTTTCCATTTTAAAAATATTTTTATCATTTTTTTAAAGAAAAAGTATAGAAGAAATTACTCAGAAAATCAAACATTATCTTTTTTTTTTATATCTATACGAATATAGAAGTATTCTGACTGCATCTAGATCAGTAGCTAATGAAAGAGATCTCTAGAATACTATCCTCTGATTTAAATAGTAGATAGGTATAAAATTAGCAAGTCTCTCACAGTGTATTTTGATCGAAGATCTTTTTAATATTTTATTCTGACTCGCTGTTTTTATTTTCGAATAAAATTCACGACTAAGAATGAAGATAAGAGAAGCGCCTATCTGTAAGGGAGAACCAAGCAAAATCAATGTGAAAAAACTAGCTCAGAATGCAGAATATGTTTACCTCAGACATTGATTTTCTTCTAATGCAGTCCAAATATGTAATATGCTACAATAGGTAGATCCGACTTTTTCAGTATAAACAAAGGAGTTCAAAATATAAGTCTTTATAACATCGCAGCGATAGTGGACTATGACCACAAATTGCTCTTACTGTTTTATCTACTATTTTTCGTATGACGTTTATCTGATACATTCCTTCTTGTGACCACTTTTGCTGGTGGACTTTATATTTAACTAATAGATAGATAATACTAAAACCCGTTATTAAAATATTCAGCCATGTGAGGTTTTTGTTTGACTCAGTGTAAGTCTGACTCGGTAAAGCGTTTGAATTATCCTTATAGATAGTATTTTTCTTATTACTATGTTGCATTATTTAAATCAGAGGATAGTATTCTAGAGATCTCTTTCATTAGCTACTGATCTAGATGCAGTCAGAATACTTCTATATTCGTATAGATATAAAAAAAAGATCATGTTTGATTTTCTGAGTAATTTCTTCTATACTTTTTCTTTAAAAAAATGATAAAAATATTTTTAAAATGGAAAATGAACTTAATTTTTGGATTATGTTTTTTAACATATTGAATTAACTGACATTCATTGAGTATTTTATTTAATTGAAGTAACTTCGTCGACTGGTATAACTTCGATACGATATATATATAAAATAAGATTTGTAGAGCTTTTCACGCTGCATCATATATTATATTTTGTTGTTGAATCCAAAGTACAACATGATAAAAAGTAAAAATACAAAAAACCGACCATTCATTTTGGGTCACACGTTATGATTAGTTAAAGCATAAAATTCAATTATATGTCTTACTGTTTTGATGTATTAACATTGTATTTTATCCAATAAGTACAACAATCAAGAATTCAATTTCATTGAATTTTCATACAACTATAAATTATACCATATATATAAAACTCAATTTTTTATTAAAGAAAATTTTCTTTAGTTTGAATGATAAGCCCTTTAGTATTGACTATGTTAATAAATCTTTCTTGTTGATTCGTCAAGGTTGTACTTTGTTTCGGAATATCATTATCTATTATTATCTATTAAAACTTCTACCTTTCTTTTTTTTTTCATTATAATATCACTTCAACAAAGGTGACAACAGAGGACAAAATATCTGGTATATATATATATGCAAATAGATGGTGTATTGGGTTGATTAGAGAAATGAAGATGCTCGATTTATTACAATCTACCGAAACAGTTTACCACGATGTTGAACAAGGACAGACGCCAAGTCGTAGCCCATCACAAGCCGATAAAGAACAACTTGATATATTTCACAGTTTTGGGGTGAGTCACTTTTTCTCCTATGATGTTTTCATCGCATATTTTTTTTGTCAGAAATATATTGATCCATCGACTGACGTTCCTCATAATCTTAATAGAAGCACAAAATTGGAACCATTGTCTACTAGTAAGTGTGACACATTATAAAAATTCCCATTCTAACTCTTAATTCTAATTTAAGATTCATATGCGATTGATAATCAAAACAGTACAGATAGTCAACGATTAGCATCTGCTGCTCAACTAGATGTAAGCATTAATTAGGATAATAAAATATGTCATTATGAAATAATTTTTTCTTTTATTTAGTCATCCCATCGTCGAAAAAGAATACTCTTATATGGACTTCTTTTATTGATCGTTGTTGTTATAATTATAGTCACTGTTACCTTGGTTTTACTTTTACGAGTTCATAAATAATATTTTATGTTAAATGAAATAAAAGCAAATAGTTATGTCATATACATAGAAATCTTTATGTTAGAATGTGTATATAAACGTCTCATGTTATCTATTGCTCTGTGGACTATATGAATCAGCGAAAAAGTAGAGAGATAAATTTTTATATGATTCATCAAATGTTGTAAAATGAAATTGGTATTCAAGGATGCGTACTCATATAACCTTTGAAGAACAACTGTAATTGAAAACTTAAGTGACATTTCAATCAATTTGAGAGGTTGTTTTTTTTTCGAAAAGAAACGTAAGAGATTGGAAAGTTTTTAATAGAGATTCTTAGTAAACGTATTCAATTCAAGATGCTTGTGTAGTCGGTTAGTTGCCAGTAGGATATTCTGCTTAGAATTCTCTCAGTACATAGACACTTACCAAGTACCTATCCAGTTTCCATAGCATTCTACAAAAAATTTTTCAACTTATTAGTATATTGAACATTTAGAAGCATTTTTCTAGTCAAGTACTAAAAACCCATAAAATACTTAAAGCATTCTATGATATACTGATAGTAGAATACGTACATTCATTGGGGATATAGTTATTGGATAATAATTGTCGTTCAATCAATATTGATATAACATATGATTCATCTTTTCATACTTTTTATTTCTATCAAAATAAAAATGTAATGAATACTTGCATGCAGAGATAGAATTGATCTGAATTTTTCACGATCGGTACCAGCACCAGTTTCATCTCTGCTTGGATTTATCGATCGTTCTGTTATGTTATACTTTGGTTACGTATATGACTCTATCAAATGAAAAAAAAGTTTGCCATGTCAGTAGATAGTTCAGATGTATAATTTTACAATCGTAACAAAGTTAACAATTACCTATCTCCTATTAATTACTTATCATTTGAATTATTGAGACTTCAAACTTTCAAAAATCTTCTACATATGGTTTATAAAAATATATCAAATTAGTTTTTTTTTAATGAATCGCCTGATGTGAAGAGAACATCTTAATATCAAATTTGTGGAAGATCGTGTATTTTTAGAAACTTATCTCATTTACATTCTTCAACTTTGATCTATTGATTTAGCCGTAGGTTTAAAATTATTTATTCCATTCTATATGCGTCGTCCGTCAATGCAAACTAAACGTTAGTATAACATCAAATGTTCATGTAAAAAAAAAAAAGACTAACACAAAAGTAAAAAAATACATTATTGTCTAGAGTTTGGTTTGTTAAGGAGAGCATAAATATCAATGTATTGTCACTCTGAAAATTATTTCAACAAATTTTATGATCATTCGATCAATGTCCCATCATGTATTCATTCATAAAAGCAGAGTATCAATTTATTTGTCTCATCTATTCGTCATATAACACCTGTATTCGCTTTGACAAATCAACTAATTTTTTTGTTATTATATGAACAGCAATGAATAACCGATCTGTGAAAGCCAAAAATACTTCCTATTTTCAGTGTTATTTCTTCTCTACTTCGTTTGTATTTCCATCCAATTGAATAAATTGACATGCATGAAATCGATATAGTCATACACTAGTACTTACATCACTGAAATATATGTATTCATTCATGTGCTGAACACAAGTCATCATTCTATGTATGTATTACATAATAGATATCTCAACTATTTTTTTATTGATACTTCTTTCAATAAGTTTGATCTTCTTTTCGTATGATCAGTCATTGAGAATATGTCATTTTATTATAACATGATTAAAAAGATAAAGATTGTTAGAAAGTGTATCTTATCTTAAAATAATGATTCTTCGATCGTTTTTTTTTCTTTAATTGATCTAACTACTACTATGTAGAACAGTTTATTATGATTGATACAAACATGTTGTGACTGTTCATTTGCGCATAGAATATTCTTTATTACAGATAGAAGAAGAAAAATAAAGACGAGTGTCAGACAAAGAAATAGAATGATACCATCCGGCGCCGACAAAGTTAACAAGCACTGTATAGTCTATTGACTAAACAATAACCATATTGTGTCGAGTGTGAAATGATCATATGCAGAGTCATTTATGTCATATGTGCATACAATACTGTTGCATAAATCGATCGCATTCCGATATCGACATCAGCAAGTAGCTAATCAAGATGATGCGCCAACATTCTATTATTCTTCAATAATTACCTCCATATAACTCTCTTCTTTTTTGTACATGTATTGGAGATTGAGAGAACTAGAAAGAGAGAGAGAGAGTATTAATCAGAGAAGAAAAGTGAGAAATCAAAGCTGAATGAATGAACACAAACATTCACTAGTATATGTAGATGCTAAACAAGCAAAAAAAAAGAGAACTTGTCCACCGAACGTTGAGTATGTGTTAATATATATGAAATATTAACGAGAAAAGAGAGAAACAGGCACATAACTGTAAGTATCTATTTATGAATGTCGATCAACTTGTCATCGCACTTTAGGCATAATTTGCAAAATGCAAGGCGTAAAAGGATCAAATGCGTAGTTTTCTTGTAGATTATTACACTTCTCATCTTATCTTACCAATCTTCTTTTAAACTCATTAATAATCAAAATATGAACTGAACAATCTTGAATATTGATACAATGGTGAATACTTGCAATGATTATTCCTTTCTTTTGTTTTATATCTGTTCAATAATATTAAAAACTAATCTTAGATTTTATTGTTAAAACCAAGATGACAGGTGTTTAGTTTAAAGAAAAAATACATAGTCCTATATTGAAAACTCTTTCTTTTTCATTTGTAATCCATATTATAAATATATATACATATATATAGTGTTACATTCGTACTTTTGTTTCATAATCAGCTATTCTTTTGTCTATTGTAGATTTGATGATATGAATGTGGTGACAATTAACTAGATTAGCTCTTTTTTTCTCCTTTTCCTGGCATGTATTATACAGTTAATCCTCGATGAATCATTATATGTGTGAGAGCTCCTTAAAACAAGAGAGTAGAAAATATAGTATATACATGTGATAGTATATGTAAAAACTATTTCAATATGCATTTAATTTTTTTGTTTCTGATAATTTTGTAGCAGTTGTTGGTCTAATTTTTCTTGATTCGTTTCAGATTTATGATGAATCGTCTTCTTGTACGACGTTGTAGTATGTCTTCAATTAAAGAAGAAGATGAATCAGAAGTATTCGATGAAACAATCACACAAATAGAAAAATTACTATCGCCTTCATTACAACAAGAACAATTCGATAGTTCATCATCAATTTCTGAATGGGATTCCGAATTGTCGGAATCTGAACAAGAATTTGACGATAATAATGAAAATTTAGAAGATAAAAGTGAAGAACAAGCAGCAAATCGAGCATTACAAAGTTTTAAACAATCATGTGCACGAGCAGTAAGTTTTAACATAAATCTGTTGATATTCTCTATTAGATTTTTTAAGTGAATTTCGTTTGTCAAAATAAACTTTTGAAAAAAATGACTTTTAGAGAAATTAGGAAATTGATCTATCTCGTATCGTCCAACTATCAAGTTGGCATTGTTCTATGATGACATTGATTATACACGGCTCATTGATGTCAGAGCAAGGTCAATCTATCGCGCTATGTACGCCTGTTAAAAGAAATCGTTCGTCAAGCAGTTGTGCTCATCCGACTTGGGACCATTCTTTGCATGATTGCTTTTGTATAAGTACTATCGTCATTTGACCTTTTTACACTGTTGTCATTTCTATATATTGAACTGTCTCTATGTATATACATATATTGAGAAAAAAAAGAAGTTTATTTGCTTGGCTAATGGTACGCATACAGCGAAATATACTATATTATCAAGATTGCATACTTGAGCTCAAATATATATATATATATATATATATATATATATATATACATATATGTATATGTTTGTACTACTGATGCCTGATGATAAATGAAATGAACAGCAGTAGGTGATGATACTGTTTGTTTAAGTGTGATGAACATCCTGTTGATTGCATATTACATTTGACATTGAGAAGTAATTATGAAAATAGAGTATCAACGGCATGTGCCAACTATGAGACATTGAAAGATATGAAGAAGACAATGAAATACAGTGATACGTATAGATATAACTTTCGTTTTCTATTTAAATAACTTTATTTTTAGTCTATTGAACATTAACCAAATTTGACCGACAATTTAAATACCCCAGTGCAACCATCCGAGTCTGATATGAATAATTTCGATTGAATTCTATAGGCTAGCTTTCAAATTTCTAGAACTTCCGACAAGATTCTGTCGGCTTGTGACGAAATCTGACAATAGGATTATTCGTTCTCTGAAGAACCTTCTTTGTATTGTACAATAATACTGTTGTCATATAATAGAAGAACTGGGGTATCTGTAAAAGATGCAAACACTCATATCTTTTACCAGTGAGTAAGCCGACTCGACTTAGCTATATACTCAAAATATGAAGCTTTATATGCTAGCATTAAAAAAAAATGGAAGGAATGTATTTACTCAATATTAAGTCGTGTAATTGAATTTTGCCTATAGCTCTTGTAAACGTGTCCAGTTGATATCTTCTATCAATTACCGTATTTGACAGTATAGAATGCCATTTACGCTAGCATCAGCATTGTATCCTCTTCTTCGTTGATTAATGGTGCCTTCTGTTTGTTCTGTCTTTTGATTTTTTGTCTGCTGTAATAATACCTGTGCTATATTTTTTCTCTTTCCTGAGCGTTGAGTCTAGCATTGTTGTCCGAGGCCGTGTCGTTCTTCGGTAGAAGCAGAAGAAAAAAAGGATACAATATTGATGCTAGCGTATATGACACTCTATATTGTCAAATATAGTAATTGATGATAGATATTGATTGGACACGTTCACAAGTGCTTTATGCAAAATTCAATCATCAGACTTGAAATTGAGAAAGTACATCTCTTCTATTTTTCTAAGGCTAGCATATAAAACTTTAATACTTTAGATATCTGTCGAAGTCAAATCGATCTATTCATTGGTAAAAGATATGGGTGTTCGTATAATTAACTCGACGAGCTCGATCTATCGATGGTATCAGTTTCCAGTTAGAGGATGTTCGTGTCTTTTATTACAGACACCTGAAAAATTGCATTTGTTTTGTCGCAATCAAAAAGAGAATAATATAATAGATACTGTTAATAAGATTATATGCAATCTCAAATATATTAAAAATTTTTCTTGTAATATTCTCGTTCATATATTTGTAAGATTGTATCGTGAAAATTTAGAAAACTTTCTTTTTACAATATAAGACTATTTACATATGACTAAATAGCGAGAATATTGACAGCGTCCTTCTGAATTTATTTTTAAATTTTTCTTTTGAATATTTTGAACGATAATGGAAACAAAGATTTCACCAAATCATCGAAAAAATATCGACGATTAAGAAACCACGAGTCCTTCGAGATCCGGACTTGACCGGGCCCAAAGTTTTATTTTTTTGTCGGGTTCGGTCACACGTTTATGTGGACTCCTGCTTCCCAGATGAGAAATACAGCAACAAGATATAACTGTACGTTGAGTTTTTTTCCTGAGTAGTGAATTAATAGCTAAAACCTTGATTCTTTACTTATTCATGTATACAAAGAGTGCCAGATGTTGATGAAAAACCTCTGGTTTGGAACTGACTGAGTTCGAGTGTAAACTTTAAACTTTTCTTGGTTCAGATCCGGATCCACAAAAACGTGGACTGCAACTCCTTATCGCCGATTGTTTTCTTTCTTCTACCGGTATTAATAAATATCTGATTATTGATGATACGATTTTTGAACGACGAACAATCAATGTAGCTATAGATGTATGCATTTATTGAATAGACTTTGAAGATGTTCTCGGAAATAATGCACACTATGAATGTTTTTCTTAAAATGTCAATTCTTGTTTACGACTTTTTCTATAGTATTTCTAATTTTGGATAAATCTATTATAGATAAAATAAAATTCATTAGATAAAAAAAAGAGAAATTTAGTTTTTCTCAATTTTAAAAAATCAGCATAGATGATTTGCTGTATCTCTCCTTTATTCCATAAAACTGCTTAAAATTCTTTCTAATGTTAAATAACTATTCATATAATTAGTAATTTTCTATATGGAATATTTCAGTTCTGTACACTTTCTACTATTGTTTTAGATATTTAATCAAGCATATTGAACAGATGAGAGACGATTATTAAAGAACAGCTGTATGTGACCTGCATTCAATTTTTGTTTTGTTAGAAAGATCTAAGTTAATCGAGTAATTTATCTCTTGCAATGTACTATTTTTATTCTTAATCTAGTTGTTTTCTGATATGTGTATAGATGAAATGGTAACAACTAATAAATGCTCAATATCTTTATTATTTGTCTCTTATATATAAATATATATATATATATATAAATTGATTTGATTAGCCAAAATATGTTCAAGAGTTTTAAAGGTCTCTTATTTATTACACATTCTTTATAGTTCACACTGAAAATTCTAATAAATATAAATGTGAATTTTTTTGAAATGATTAATAAATTATTTACTTATTTATTTATTTATTTTCTCTATTTTATTTTAGCGTTCAATTCAAATGAACAATAAGAACAATTCTTGTTCACCATTTTCTATTCATCTTTATGGTAAGTTAATCTCATTTTTTTTTCTCACTAGTCAATACAAGCCAAGAAGTGTTTCCGGTCAATTGCTCTATAACTATTTCCTTCAAGGAAATATGTATTGATGAAATAATATTCATGATAAAAGATGATGATAGATGTGACAGAATGAATAGTATATTATATGTATTCCGTTAACAGGCAAATATTATGTAATAAGATAAACCTATCTTAGCAGATGAGTCAAATTTTAACATGTATGATATGATTTAATTCTACATGATAGAATAATTCTAACATTGATGATAAAAAGTATCAATCAAATACAAAAATCTTCTAATATTTAAAGTAAATCCCCAATCATAACTGTCATATCAAGGGAAATCAATTATTCTATGATAGGATAGAACATGTAATCGGACGAAATAGGTTAACAATGATTGCATCATTATTATTGTTCATCTTAATATATTGACATTGTTATAAAAATTTGTCCTTGTAAGCTTAACCAAAAAAAAAGGTCATCCTAACAATACGATTCTTTAATTTCCGTTTGCCAACTAACATATTATAAACGTAAGTCTAGAAAAAATGTAAATGAGAATGTCGTATATAGATCAGTACTCACGCATTGTATTCTATAGTTGGAATCTATGACAATCTTCTGACAGAAAGTATTATTTTAAATCTTTGTCATAATAATTACATTATCTCTTATTGAACTGTGCTTGTTCATTCATACAATTTTAGTCTATTTGTCTTACATAACTACTCTAGTATTCATTTTTTGTGTGTTCTTTTCAGTAAGTACTAGTATATAGAGAAAGAAAAAGAAAAAGAAAAAGAAAAAGAAAGTACAACTGTTTCTGTCGAAGTCAGATGTGTGAACATGCATAGTTGGTTTCTCCTTCGTTTCTTTTTGTCTGTCTTAATTATCAATCAGAATACATACGTATAGTATATAATTATACATTAAATATCATTCTAGAAGCATAGGATAAGAACAATACTAACTAAGCAAGTTATTATATGAATAAGTATATGATAGTTAGAAGAATAGATAATACATATTTTGTTATTTTTGTTTCTTTTTATAGAAGAAGAAGAAGAAGATTCAACTGAACTTGACGCAATTTTATCTGAATTACAAGATTTTAAAATTGAATTTGAAGAAAATTCGAATCTTTCATCTTCACAACAACAATTATTATTTCCAAAACTTAATAAAATAGAAAAATTAACAATGAATCATTATTCATCATCAAGAAAATATTTATCTTCGTCTTCATCTTCTTTTTCAACAAATGGTTGTGTTCATGAACTTCGTACACTTGAAGATCAACTTGAAGCTGCCTTACAAAGTTTATCATTAACAATAAATGATTGTACAATATCTAATATTGATTCTCAACAACAACCTTCATCAGATTCAAGTGCTTGTTCAAGTGGAGTTGGAGATGAAATTGGTAATGAATTATTTCATTTATATAACATATCAAATACAAATCATCATTCTATATTATTAACATCAAAAAATACGACGGCTACAGATGATTGTGATTCAGCATTTAGTGATTGCGGATCAAATGATAAAATTACCTTAACTAATCGTGATGAATCAGTAAGAATCTTTTGATATTGAAATCTTTTTCTTATGAAACTATTGTGACTGATCATAGAAATTTATAGTTTATCTCTTTAAACACATACCACGATTATTTAATACTATACATGACTAGAGATGTGCGGGTTTGTATCAGAGATGAAATCAATTTAGATTTCTCAAAATTTACAAAGAACTGGAACCGAAGTTGATTTGCAATACTGTTGAATGATCTCATATCTACTTTGCATCAAACTTATCAGAGAACATATTCAACTGTTGGAAGTCGTTCGATTTAATATTATGACTATGAATAGATTCTTATGATATTAAGAAAAGTTTGAAAAGGATTAGTACTCGTGCTCTACTGTTGAAGAGCTATGACCATTATAATAAAATTTTTTCCGCGAGCAAAGCATTTCCGAAAAACCAAAAACAAAGAATTTTGCCTATAAGTAGGTTTAATAGTGGTTAAAAAGTCTTGAAGTTTTCAACGAAATCGAGCATGTGTTGTTCGAGATATTCGATATCCAAGTAGACTCACTTACTATGTCCTCCTATAGTAAATTGCTATTTCTTTTTGGACATTGAATATCATCGGGAAAGGCATGTTCGTTTTCGTTGAAACTCTTTGTTTTTAGATTTTTGTAAATTCCTTGCTTGCAGGAAAAATTTCATTAAAACAATCATAATTCTGCATCAGTAGGGTATAAACCTGAATCCTTTTAAAATTTTCTTCGTATCGTAGGAGTCTACTCGTAGCCATAATATTAAGTGGAATGGCATCCGATAGTTGGATATGTGTTCTAGTCAGATGACAAGATGAAGAAATGTTGCATGTGTTGATTGAATGAATCAAGATAAAGGAATTTACTTTTTTTTTTCTTCTTTCCGGATTGTATCTCCTATATAAAACTTTATGCTCATATTACTATATTGATTATTATTGGTAACATTTATAATGACTTCTCATTGCTCGTATTCATCAATTTTAGTGTATTATAAATAAATATTTGGAATTAAAATATTATCTGTACAATTATTTTCATGGAATTTTCAAGAACATGCTGATTTTTTAATACGAGAAAATTTTAATAAATTTATCCTATCTAATTGATAAAATTCAGAAATTAAAATGAATTTATAGTTAATATCTAAATCATACATCGATTGAAAAATGATCGATCCTTTTGAATTGATAAGTCATAATTTCATAAAAAAAAATAGTCTTCATCCATTTAAAACTAATATGCTATTCATAGATTTCATTCAATGAAATTTGTGAAAGGCAGATGTTTTAGACTTTCTTTCTATTTAGATAAACTATCATGCAATGCTTCCAATAACAGATTCAATAGACGAAACACCATCGATGATACTTGATCATGATGATTCATTATTATCTCGTGCTCGACATCCATCAAAAATACTTATTCGTACATATAATGATGATGATTCAACAAAAAGTATATTCATTCATGATTCAATGTTAATACGTGATGTTCTTTTTGTACTTGTTCATAAAAATCATCGTGAATCTGATATTAATTATGCTCTTGTTGAAGTTTTACCAGATCTTCATATGGGTAAAAATAAATGAGAGAAAATTTTATTAAAATTATTTTACTTTTTTCTTTTAAATTTCAAAATTTAGAACGTATTTTTGAAGATCATCAAAAGTTAACTGAAGCTATTCTTATGTGGCCAACTGTTTCTCCAAATCGACTTAGTTTTACTAAACGTGTTGAAAAATATAATTTTTTTCGAACAATTACTTCAAATGATGAATTAACATCTACACCTGATGTTGAAGGAAATATTTATCTAAAAGAAAAATCTCGTAAATCATGGAAAAAACATTTTTGCGTACTTCGTTCATCAGGTCTTTATTTTGTACCAAAAGGCAAAAGCAAAGTAAATGATTTTTGTTTCTTAATAATCAATATTAATTTAATTTTAAATTTTAGAAAGATCTTGTCTGTTTGGCAAAATTTGAAAATGTTGAATTATTTTTTGGTCTTGATTGGAAAAAGAAATTTAAATCACCAAGTGATTTTTGTTTTGCATTAAAGGTTATTGTTTTTTTTTTCAATATTTTCTAAATATTGAAAATGATTTATTTGAACTTTCTTTTTGTCTAGCATCCATTAATTCAAAAGAAAAGTTCGAAATATATAAAATATATGTGTGTTGATACAAAAAATGAATTCGATCGTTGGATTATAAATATACGAATAGCTAAAGTATATTAAAATAGTTTTGATCATTAACAATAAGAATATCTTTCTTTTTAGTTTGGACAACAATTAAAACTAAATTATTCACTTATGGATAAAGCAATGAATATTTATCGTTCATCAGGTAATCAAAATTATTGACGGAATTAAACTATGATATAAAATAGAGCAGATTTTCGTTGTATAGAATAAATTTTAGCAAGATTTTCGAAATATTTATCATAATATACACGAAGAAAGATCGATGATAGATGCATTAACTTTCATTTTCTTCTTCTAGTGACTGTAAAAAAAAGCATAAGTATCTGTCACGGTTAAAGTTATTCCTAACAGAAAACAAGATTCATAAAAAAGTTATTAGCACAATCTCTGCAGCATGAAAATGTGAAACATGATGTAGTTACTATTGCTTTATTCTATCTAATTTGGAACATATTTGTTCATCATAATTTTATTTTATCCTTAAGAAATACAACATAGAAATAGTTCATTTGAGAAAGCGACAAATGAGTGATTCGACAATTAGTCGCAATATAGAATTGTTCGTATGTTTGACAGAAACATAGTTTCTATTCCACTTCACACAAATCTCTATTTGCAAACATGTGATTCAATCACATACAGCACTGCTTAAGGATGCAAATTTCCTCCATGAAATGGATTCGTAGATGATTTGATGTCAACAACATCTATGAGGAGGGATAGAGTCCAAATATTTACCTCTATACTTCAACATACCTGTAAGATCGTGTTTCATAAAATTGTATTTTTTCTCCAACAGAAAACAGCACTCATAAAAAACATTGTATTTATAACAAGTATATTTGAAGGTCGTTTTGCTCCTGTTTATGCTACTCGTTCAGAAACACCAACTGAACAATCAGAAAATGATGATATAATTATTCATGATTGTCGAACACCAATTCCACATAATCAATATTATGATTTTCAGCCATCTATATCTAGTAAGATATTATTTTCTTTTAAAAATATCAATACTTTTTTTTCCTATTTCACTCAGCTAATAAAAATAATGATGATGATAATGATCATGAAAATTCTCCAATTAAATCAGCTAGTTATATGGATGAATTACGTCAAAGACTTGAACGTGTTCTTAATGATTCACCACAACAAAGTTCAACATTGTATAATTCTATTCAATCATCATTACATACCAAAGAAACTATTCATCGACCAACATTTATTCCTTCGCCAAAATTAAAAACAACAAATTCACAACGTTTAAATTCAACTGAAAATTTAAATAAAATAAATAATCAAATAAAACCACCATTAACAATTGGTTCAACACCATTACCAAGAAAACAAATGCAATCTTTTGGAAGTTTATCTTATCGAACAGTGAATACAGCTAATCGTCATCCTCAACAACAAATGAGTAAAAGTTTTATTATACCATCAAAACGAGAAGGTATTTTACTTAAGAATTTCATTAATAGACATTATTTTTCTATCCTATATAGATCATCATAGTACTGGTTCATCATCTACAACATCAAAATCTGATTCACTTAATTTAGATAATACAGATTTTTCTGTTCCATCATCAACTTTTCTTAATAATACTAATAAAATAACAAATACAGTTAAACCGAAAACAACTATAAATACTAATCGTTCAAAACAATTACCACCATTAAAAAAACCCACAACATCATTTCATACAAATACTCAATCACAATCATTATTACCTATTAAAAATGGAGTTATTCCATTTTCTCCCAAACTTTCAACTTCTATATCACAAATATCTACACAAACTAAATCAATCAATTCATCATTACCGATTAGTTCATTTAGCAATAGCAAGAATACAACAATAGCTGCTAATAACAGGCCTGTTCCACCTATTCCACCACGTAAATCAAGTATCCCACGACTAGGTTTGAAACCACAACCACCACAACGAAATTCATCGACAAATCTTCTTCGTAAACCTCATGTCACGCATGTATGATTGATTAGAAAAACAGTTAAGTCAATCTAGTTGATTACCCCGTGAAAACAACAGCTTTTATTAATATACGCATAATAACAAAAATAAACAAAACTTCATACAGACATTGACATGTAGTGAGATTACTGTATTTGTTTTTACATTTTGTATTGAATTATTATTATTCTTTGAATTTCTTTTTTTTACAAGTGTATTTCATCACATGTAATTGCTCTATACTTTCTACATACATTTTTCAGCGACCTTCGGTTTGTTTTTGTAAAATAAACTAATATGAAAGAACGAAAAGTTTATGTTCTATTGACATAAATAGAAGAATGATAGAACAGAGTACTCATTTTTGTATACTAATAAAAATCATTTTCGTTATTGAGTTTAACAAAAAAAAAAAAGATGCTTGGTAAATTTCACGATTATCATTTTAGCTTTATGTTAATAATCCTAGCATTGAAATAATAATTCAAAATGTGAATTAGTCAATAGTATTAATGCATCTCAATATATATAAAGTGTTTTATTCATATGTATATGATATATCGACTTTTTTATTTTAATTATTCCTTACGAAAAGTTCGAATATGCATATGAAAAGATTGAAGAAGTATTGTTTAAGATAAAAAGTGCACATCTAAACTATGCAATGAAAATATTCGTAATCTTATTAATGGAATAAAATGGTTCAATAATAAAAATAGAAACCGTTCAACTAAAATATCTATTTCTTACATTGAATAAATAAATTTTAAAACGAAATCAGGTCACAGATCAGCTATAGGTTGTATTTGAATCGAACGAAAAAAATTAATAGCAAAAAAAAATATGGTAATGAGATGCAGCTTAAGGGTATACTTAGGTAAATAAAGCAGTCGACTGTGATGACGAAAGCATAAATGAGTCTGAAAATTGAAGGATAAAAAAAAGCTGTCTATGTAATAAAACTGAGTTTTGATTTTTTTTGTAAATATGTTTAATAGATTGTCTAAATCTCGAGTATGTGGGTGTATTTATGTAAATGTAGTCAGCGTAATTAACATTTCTTTTCAACTGTTATGTAAAGATATTGATCATTGTTATATCGATCACAAGATTTTCTTTTTCTTTTAACTGAATCAAACAGCTGTTTGAAAATGTTAAATAATTCAAATTAATAGGGTATTGAAGCAGCTTCCAAGCACAATGTTACTTTTGTCGGATTTCATTTATTTTTTACTATATGTCTGTACTCATATTCTTCAAATTTTATTTTTCACTTAATTATATATATATTTTTTTTTATCGTCTCTAGATATACATTCAACATATTTTTTTACAATCGTCATCTAAATTCATTCTACATTGAAGAGACAAAAACAAAATATTTCTGTTTTTTTATTATTATGATATTATATTTGCTTTCATTATACAATATCTTATTTTTTTCTGTTACTATATTATTAGATATTTTATTACTAAATGTCACCATTATCGATCAGTAGTTTGAATAGGTAAGAATTTAGAACGAACACACATACATGAAAAATCTATGTAAAAAAATGTTTTTTTGTGTACACAATAAGTTGACAGGCTTTTTATTGTCTTCTTATTTTTATAATGCCTAGTTTAACAAGCTATTATCCACTTAGAAAAATGATCTATACGAATTATTTAAGGTATATTTTGTTCTTTAATTAGAAACACATTCTAGGAACAACGTAGTGGCGATTAAGCCTGTATAATTTTAATCTTTTACTAGTGACATCTATTGACAATTAGAATCATTTCCCTTTTTGTTTCGTATTCAACAGAAAGCAAAACGAAATTAGTAGTAATGTAATCAGATAGAGTTTACAGAGGACTCAGTTTCTATCCTACAAACGATTTAGTTCCGCTATAAAAGAACTGTAGATATGGTCAGCAGAACTTAACCACTCTCTACAAGTTTTTTCTCATGACATCATTGGAGATTAGATGTTAATAATTGAAAAGTAAAACTCATGATTAAGATCAATTGGTTCTATATCAAAGAGACCCGAGTTTCATTTGCATTTGTTTAAACGATAAGAATAGAACCACACCTACTGTGATTCAACAATTAAAGTATTTTGAAAAAATCTTGAGTTTTAATTTTAAGAAAAAAATTCTTATCGATTTTTAATTAACAAAAACTTTTCTACAATTGTTAAATATTCATCATATTCATATTTCTTGTTCGTCATTTTCATTTTACTATGGTTTCTTTTTCTTTTGTTAAAATAACAAAATTTTTTTGTTAACGTCGATAGAAAGAAATATACTTAAATTTTTATACATCGAATTATGATAATGACGTTTAAAAAAAAAAGGAATGATTGAGTAGTGAAAAAAAGAAAAAAACAATAGTTTTTAAATGAAATTGTAGAACTGTCAAACAAAAATCAACAAAATAATCACTATAGAAGCATGTTTGAAGAACGACATTAAACTAGTGTTAGAAAGATTTATATCTTTCTATTATTGTCATTTACGAAGAAAACGATAATATCATACTTGAAAATCACCAATAGCAGATAATAGAATAGTAAGTGTATAATAAATAATCATAGTATTTTGTGAGACAGCTTCCATCAAAACGTAGTATTATTCTTCAATAATATACTAAAGCAATTACAACTCGTCACGATCGACTGATATTTATTATCTGGAAATGTGAAAAAAATTTGTTTATATTATATGTTGTATGTCTTGCAAAGGAAAGAACAGATAATAGGTATCATTTCTTCTATATGCTATATAGTAATAAGCGATTCTCGTAATTATCTTCGACATTTTGATTTATTTTGTTGTATATCTTTTAGAACGACGCATCATGTCTTCATGAATATGGTATGGCAAAATTTGTTCGAAAAATAGACAAATTCAACAATGTAATTGTTACCTCTACATTAAAACCTACGTCAAGCATTGTCAAACAGGTTTGCGTTTGTTATATACATATATTGTATTCTTAAAGTATACTATAGGTTTTTTTTTTCTTTAATACTGAGTTTATTTTGGTTATTTCTCTGTAATCTAAGATGTTCTTTTAAACATATTTTACGCCAGTTTTTTTTTGTCACTTCTTATGAAGTGATTCTTTTGTATTTTATTTTCGATTAGTAGTAAAATGTACTCTAAGAAGCATACTTACAAAAGAAATGAACAACGAATAAATGATGTTTGTAATACACATCAAATGATGATGATGTTTTGTTCTTTAATACATTTGAGAGTACTTCACATTTTTGTCAAGATTTTAAGTGAACTATCATAAATATGATTTGTACCGTGAAAAGTGAACGATTGTAAATATTATGTCACATGTACTAAAAGATGAAAAAGTGAAACTCGATATAACTGTTGTTGGTAATCACATGAAAATTGTTTTATTCAATTTATTTTGGGACATATTTCTTTATCATTTTTTAATTGATTCTCTAGAACTGCAACACGGAACTAGTTCATATATCCTATTGAGATATTAGTGACATACGGTCTTTGATCGTATATCAACAACGTCTGTCACGATCTGTGGAGGTCGAAGTTTCTATCTCTATATACTTCAACACTCCTTTTAGATTGTGTTTCACAAAAATCAACTTGATGATAAGGCGTTGGTTACATAGTTTATTGATTATCAATCAAAAGAAAAATAAGATTTGAAACATTAAATGTGTTTTATTTACCACTATAAAGCAGATTATAGATTATTTCTTGTTGACTTATTTCTTATATTTACTTTCGCTTTTGAACTTTATATTTGCTATTCCTTCTCAACTGTTAGGTCTTCTTAAGTTTTATCTGTATTTATTTAACGAGAGATGAATTATTTTCTGTGCCTGTCCTTTTGTCTATTACAAATTTATGTTTGTTGTCTCTTTCACTTGTTCATCAGCAATTCCGAATACACGTACATATAAGAGTGAATTGAAAGTAAACTTTCATCTTAATAAGCTTTAAAACAGGTGCAATTTTTCTTTTGAATTGTTTCTGTCGTCTTTTCTCTTGTATTGATCAACCTGCATATTATAACGTGCTCCTATTCATTTTTTTTTGGTGTTATTCGTATATGAATAATTTTGATAAGCCATCATGTCGTGATGTATTATATTCTATGAATGAATACGACCACCCATCTATGGTTAATATATATCAATATATTTTTATATATATTCTATTTAATCTATTCAAATTATAAAATTTCGTCTCAATGAAACGATATTATCAACGATTATTTTCTTTTTCTCTAACAACTCAAACTTAGTTTTTAACTTTCTCATTTTTACAAAAAAACACAAATTTTCATGGTTCTTTCAAGAATTTTTGAAATAATGGAAAACTTCATGAAATCTATCATCAACAAACAACAATATCAATCTAGATCGTATCATCAGTTATCTGATACACAAGAAGTACATATTTTTTGCAATCATAAAAATAGTACATACTGTTCAGTTGCATTACCACAAGTATCTGTTGTAAGTTTGTTATTTAGTTTTTTGTTTTTTTTTATAAGTCATGATTATAAAAAACATTTCATTTTTTTTCAAGTCTGTTTATTTCTATAGTTATTTTAACCATTGATTCTAAGAGTTTTCTCAATTATTTAAGCATTTATTCCATTATCGTAACTATTATATTGTAATGGCATGATCATTCGTTTTTAATACTGAGAAATCTAGGTCATGATTGGCTTGACAAATTAAGCTAAAAGTATAATCGCAGTTATAAGTAACTAATCAATAATTACTTTGCTTATAAAGTATTTTTTTTATGAAGTGTCCTATTTCTATTGTTAATGATTAAAAGAAAATAATCTTTTCTTTTCTTCTAACTTCAATGAATGAGGTTAGTAAAGACTTAACATTTGAAAAGAAAATACTTTCGTTTTTGTTTTATATATCCTTGCAAATTCACATTTAATCTCGTTGGTACGTTAATTCTTCCATCGTTTTTCGATATGGCTCAAAAAAAAAGACGCATGATCTGCAGTAAACAAGGTCACTGTTTCTTTAATGAATAATTATTAAAAAAATTTGAACCCTTTTGTACATGTCACTTAGAATTATAAGAAAAGTAATCTTTTGTAGTTGCAGCCAATGAAAAATATTTTAATAAAAGCAATAATAAATAGGTAGTATGCATTATTGTTTAAAATATCAGGAAATTCAACTTATTCTTTTAAAACAAAAAATAGATAGGAAAATGAATTCCTTTTCTTTTTAAGGATTCAATTAATATTTTTCCATTGACACCAACAAAAAAAAAGACCCCACGTAATTCGTTCCCAGTTCCAGTTAATAATCGTATTACGAGTAATATTCGTGGTCCAACATGGTGGTTATCATTAATATTATTACTTATATCTGTTGCTATTGGTTTTCAATTTGGTCTTATTTTTCTTTGTAATATTAAACGATGTATAACTAATGATTTATCTTTAGAACAAGATTCCAATGGTTTACATGATAGTAATCGAGTAAATTCATTACTTATTTCATCAATTAATGTACCCCGTGTATTACAAAACAAACAATTAATTCTCGTTGCTATTATGACAAGTAAAGATTTTTTAACAACACGTGCACCAACTGTTATGCGTACATGGGCAGGAAATGTACCTGGACAAGTTATATTTTTTTCAAGTGAAGGTTCAACAACAAATGATTCAAATATTAATCTTGTTAGTTTACCATCAGTTACAGATACATATCCACCACAGAAAAAATCATTTCTTATGATGAAATATATTTACGATCATTATTTAAATAAATTTGAATGGTTTATGCGTGTTGATGATGATGTTTATATAAGAACAGATAATTTAGAACGATTACTTCGTTCTATTGATAATCGTACGATTTTTTTTTTTAATTTAAAATATCATTTTCGTTTGTTTTATTTTATTGTTTAGGTAAACCATATTATATCGGACAACCCGGTATGGGAACGAAAGAAGAATTTGGTAAATTAGCGTTAGCCGAAAATGAAAACTTCTGTATGGGTGGACCTGGTATAATATTATCTCGTGAAACTTTAGCTAGATTTACTCCACATATAAAACAATGTTTAAAAAATTTTTATACTTATCATGAAGATGTTGAACTTGGGCGATGTGTACATAAATATGCAAATACATCATGCACATGGTCTTATGAAATGCAACATATTTTATATAATCATCCAAATAAAACTGAAGGTTATAAAGCACGAAATTTAGTATCAACAGATATTTTACGTGCCGTTAGTCTACATTCAATAAAAGATGTACGTGTATTTACGCGTGTACATAACTTTGCTTTACAACGACGAATTATTGAACTTGAACAACATAATATGTTACTACGTCGACAAATAAATATTTATGATACAATTCTTAATATAGAAAATCAGATCAAGTTACTAATAAAAAAACTTGTTCAATTAATGCAAAAAACTAAAAATGAACATATGCAAAAAAAATTAAAACAAATGTATAAACAATTAAATATACCGAATCAACACATTGCTGAACAATTGATGACATTATATAATAATGCATATCGTTTATTTAAAATTGACGATGATCAACAATTGCCTATAAGTATAAAATCATATAATAATTTAAAAAAATGAATTTATTTATTTTTTTGTTAAATAAATTTAGATCGTCTATTATGGAATGCTTTACAAATATATTTTAATGAATCTCTTCCATCATCAAATGATTTAACTTTTTCTTTTGTATACGATTCAATTCAGTCAATGTCTAATAATTATACGCATACGAAAACGTCTTTACAAGCAAAAAAACATAGTTCTGCTATCTATACATTATTTACTGCTAGTCAATATTCAGCTAATACAGAATTACCTGTTCGATCAATTGAACCAGCATATAAACAATGTTTTGATGAAGTTGTTCGAACATATATGGAAGCAGTTAATAAAATTTCAAGAAATATGGGTCGATTTTTAGAATATAAAAAAACTTTATATGGTTATTATAAATATGAACCAAGACATGGAATGAGTTATATTCTAGATTTGTATCTTATTTATCGAAAATATATGGGCAGAAAAATGTCGGTGAGTTAGTAAATATTTTGATGGATGAATAAATGAGCGTTTCTTTATTTGTATAAAACTAAAATTTCAAATTAGAAAATTTAATAGACATTTGTTTCTTTATCTTCCTAAGGGGGGCCCCCTCTCAGCAAACCTATTTTTTCGAAGAAAACTCGAAGTTGAGATTTTATCATAGGAAGATGCGCCGAAGCCTCCTCTTTCAGAAAATACATGCTTTTTTTCCAAAAAGGCCAGGTTTTAATAAACTTACCAAAGGAGATTGAGGACCTACTATCATGTTTTTCGAGACATTTTCGGAAGTCTTTCAAAAACGAAAAAACGTTGCTTTTCTATTTTAATACATTGTATTAAAAAAAAACAAAATATACCAGAAGATGCAGCGTGAAAAGCTCTACAATTTGTATAATGCCACTTATTTTATAGTTGCACTTTTTGTTTTAAAAATCGACAAAATTCTGAAATATGCTATTTTCATATGTTGTTTTTTGAGCTTGAATCAAAAAATCCATTTCTAAATTTGTTTTTCGTTTTTCTCAAAATCAATTTTTTCGAGTTTACCATTTACGCGGGAAAGGATTTCTTAATAATGATTCAATAGAGAAGGGATAATTTTTTTTTTGTTGAATAGAGGACAGTTAGGGCTAGATCCTCACAGGCTCCGATTTTTGAATTTCTCTTTTGCTGAAATAAAAAACTCAGATATTTCATATTTATTAGCACTTTGAATTTGAACATTTTTCGAAAAAGTATTTTTAAAAATCAAACAAAGGAAAATTCAAAAATCGGAGCCTGTGAGGATCTAGCCCTAAGGTCACTCTACAATTTAAAAACCACCCCGACATGATTAGCTAGTAACCCCATTGTGAAAACCTTCCCCGCGTAAAGGGTAATGAATTGACTGGAACTTGTGCATATCTTTGAGATTTGGGGGAGATATTTTAACCATAAGCTATTCTAGTCAAGACTACCATTCTCTGAAATTTTGATTGAAATCGGATGAGAAAACAACAAAGTTCGTTTCTGAGGGGGGGGGGGGGGGAGGGCCCTTAAAGAAAACAAAATTTTTGTTTTTGATAATCATTTGAATTGTTATTCGTTTTTAGGTACCTGTACGAAAACGTGTTTATGTTGTGCAAAAATTTCGTCCATTATATTTTCATGAACTTTTTTCATCATATTCAAGTGCAATATTATCTCCTGTTGGAGCTGGTTCTCCTAATTTTGTTAATTCTATTTCACCGGTGATCACTAATACGAATACGACTATAATTTTACCTTCTCTACCTGTTCCTATTCATATGATTGTACCTGTTAGTGGACGTCTTCCTACTCTTAAACGATTGTTAACAAATTTTGATCATATCGTGATGTGTTCTAATGATTCTGATCTTCTTAACGTACATATTTATATAATATTAATGGAAACAGCAGAAGATAGTGGTGAACGTATGTCAACACTTGCTAATTATATAAAAAAATTTGTTCAAAAATATCAATCATCACGTATACATTTAATTGAAGTTGAAAATGGAAATTTTACACGAGGTTATGCACGTTCATATGGTGCATCTCGTTTTAATGATACAGATCTTTTATTTTTTATTGATCTTGATATGGTTTTTACTCGTGATTTATTTCCACGTATACGTTATCATACGATCTTAAATAAACAAGTTTATTTTCCGATTATATTTAGTCAATATGATCCAAATTATTGGGAAACAATACAATCTTCATTAAATTTTTCTTCATTTACTCTTCGTGGTGATATTGGTTATTGGCGCCTATATGGCTTTGGTATGCTTGGAATATATAAAGTTGATTTGGGACAAATTGGTAGTTGGAATGTTGGAATAAGTGGATGGGGAAAAGAAGATGTAGAAATTTATGATAAATTAGTACAATGTCCAACTTTAAATGTTTTTCGAGCAATTGATAATAGTTTAATGCATATATTTCATACAAAAGACTGTTCACCAACATTACGTGATGATCAAATGAATATGTGTAAAGGAACTAAATCAATTACATTAGGATCACAACGTATATTAGTACGATATGTTCAAAAACTGATTGAGCTCAATAAAATCTGATATATTGTTTTGTTTTTTCTTTTCATTGGCTAAGATATAAGCAATAAGCTAATTGAAAGTAATTCTTTAAAAAAAAAAATTTCAAATCGGTATTTTAAAAATTCAACTACTGCATGATGCTCTGTCGATCAATTGTAATCACGATTAGCAATAGAAAAAGCATGACGAACTAAGTCAAAAGAAATACTAAAATGAGTTATTTCAATCTAAACTGTCATTAAGATTCAAATCTGATTGAACAAAATTGCGATTGTCAAAGCCATAAGAACAATAGAAAGTTATTGATAATAATATGGATTTTTTTAAGATAATTCATGAGTTTTTCATTGTCTTATGTGTTGGTACAAATTGCTTAGAGAATAATTTTATGCTACATTGAAGCATCATATGTGAAGATGAATTCAATGTAAACTACGGTGTACACGTATTTTCAAATGACTAACAATAATGATTTTGTTTACGAAGATATTTCTGAGAAACACAATAGCCTATCGATTAGTCTTTATATCACAATCTCTATAAGAAAACATGATTAAAATATACATATTATTGAATAAGTATAATACTCATTATTGTCGTTTGCACTTTAAGCATTTTTTTTATTCGTTCACAATACTTCATTTCTACTTAAAATTTATTTTGGGTGGTACAGCCTATAAGAAAAAACGTTTGAGACATGTGTGTCTTTCTTCTAAGAGGAATAGTGGCAAGACATTGATGACATAACTATACAGTTCATTTTTTTCTCTTCACCTTTGAACGTTGTTCTGTAATTTTTCTCGCCAGTAAAAAAATTTATAACACAATGGGTCTATACATACAAAAAGAAAGAAAAAAAAGACAATGAAAAGCTGTTACTTTTTTTTTATCTCTCATCGCCAGTATGACAAAAAAGACGAAGCAAGTCTTAAAGTGACCTGACCCCACATATACATTGGCATATGCATACAAAGAAAAATGATCTGTAATAGATGTTTACTCTTTTTTATTGTTACATTTTTTGAAACAATAAGTGCATTACCTCAATATATTTATCGTCATCAAACAAATTCACCAAAAAATAACGATCCTTTCTATCATCAAGGGATGTCAGCTGGATTGAACAGTCTAACTGGTTCTATTTCAGGTACCTACTATTATGGTGAGTATAAATTTCGGTGAATAATAATTCTTTTATTTATTTATATACAGGCACTAGAGCTGGTCCACACTATGATTCATTTATATCGATTCAAAATCGTCCAAATAGAGATGGTATTTTACCGATAAGTTATAGTCCTAGCTCTAATATAAATAAAGATCTTATCAAACCAAATGTACAACAACAACAACAACAACAGAAAAACTATTTGTACAATAACAACAATGCTTGGCAAAGACCAAACAGAAATAATTATTATAACCAACCTTTCAATCGTTATCCACAAAGCAGTCAAGGATGGTATGCAACTGGTGGTAATTTTTGGTATAATAATGGGCAATCTATAGCTGCATATTCTTGTCTTTTGTTGATAAGTATTCTAATTCTAGTTATTTGTAAATAACGAAATAGACTAAACGATGTTTGATCAGTTTTATTATATTTAACCGAGTACGAATTTGTATTAAATAAAATAAATCATACATTTATTAGAAGTAAGATTAAGACATCCTATTAGATAAATATTTAAAAAAAAAATTTTTTTTTCATCTCAAAACAATTTGTGTAAATATAATTTCTATTTTACCTATATGTGTTGCAATAACAACAAAATAACTCAGACAATTGTGTAATTTTTTTCCCTGTCAACAACGAAAAACGAAAATTACAAAATGAATGAAAAATGTCATAGATGAATTGGTTAGATTATTTTACATCAGTAAATTTTACATCAACTAAAACAACAGATGGTAATGGATTTTATGAAAATTGTCGTCTATTACGAAATGATTCCAATGATGAATAAGTTAACAAAGCAAAATGGACATGGAATATAAGTCAATAAACAACAAAAGAATATTTTAGTGAATTGAATCGTACATTACAAGTTGATATATCTAATCAACGTTTCTTTGTCGTATATGAACCATTTATAAATAATACGAAACAAAAATCTATGCCTTTACTGATTTTTTTATCATGGTCTAAATTCATGCGCTTGGCATGGTGCACTTGTTCAAATTGGTTGGTTGCAACTATCCGTTAAAAACAATTTTTTAGTCGTGTTTAGTAAAGGTCAAGGTACTTTCTATGGATATGCACCTCAACGTAATTAATATGGTCAACTTGGTTTTGGTGATCTATAGTGAGAAATAGAACGACCTAAAGATGATTTTGAATATCTTGATTGTCTATTAAATTATATGAAGAATAAATATGATAATTTATTGCGTATAGATCGTATCTACTTTATGAGTTATTCTAATGGAGCTTTGTTTAGTTCAAATGTTGCTATACATTATGGTAAACAAACATTTGCTGCTCTTTGTAATCAATGTGGTAGTTTTGGTGGTCAATATAATGAATAGAAAACGTTACGACCTCGAGACATTATTGCTCCATCACCAACTTATATTCTAACAGGTACCGACAATGCTTAAAAAGAAAGTTGTCTAAAAGCAAAGAATTTATTCGAAATGGCACATTGTCCAGTAACTATCGATGCGTTGGAAAATAGAGGACATTCCTATTATATTGACAAAGAAGAATTCATTTGGACTCAATTCTTTCTTGAATACCAATGTTTAAACGTATACAATTAATTTAATCTATTTCGTTATTATAAAGAAATCATATTTTGTGCTGAATAATATTAGTAAACCATAAAAGATTAAATAGATTTTCTGTTTACTAGATTATAATTCTCTATGAAGTCAGCTATACTCAAAAGCGGAAAAGTACCTAAATGTCGATAATAGAAAGACAATAACGGACAAATTATCTTTTGTTTCTGATGTTGATTGATTGAGTTATAAGATCTTCGTGCAGTCTTTAGTCAGAACAATGGGAGTATACCTGTATGCATGTAAAGTTAACTTATTACTCTTGCAGACCAACATCAATTTACACTTTTAGATAGTAGAAACCGCGAGAATAGATGTGGATGTTAAAATGGAAATAAAAGATCAAGTCAACAATAAGTAAACGTTGTGATAATAAACAATATTATATGATTAAAGTCGTTCATTTATCGGTTGAAAAGAATTTTCTTTGATAAAAGTAATTAAAAATATTTAGAATTTTGAAATACAGACTAGGTAGTTAATATCAAATAATGATCTGTTGACTGATGCAACGAATATGTTTAGCTTTTTTAATACCCATTTCTCAATGCGTTATGTGCAGATTTTTTATGACCAAGTCGTTGATCAAGGTCCATATATTTTCAGGATTGATTAGACCTTACTAATATTTGTACGAAACAATAATAAACGACACTCTCTGCTGATTCATTATAACAGAAGGTTGTAATTAGTATAGTATCCATCACATAGATGATGGTAGCTAATAATACTAACAAAATACGCAACATAAAAATGGCCAAGACTAAAGTATGATATAACCCATGTTTCCATTATTAAGTATCTCAAATAAAAGCAAAGTATGAAAGGTACTAGCCATTTTGAAAAAGTACTGTGTTGTGGGTTTAACTGCAAAAGACAAAGTCCCTTGATGCTACTTGTCAAAAAAGAAAAAGCGCTTCGCTTATTTGTTGCACGATTATTAGAAAGTTGCTCGTCTTAGTCTTGTCTATATATATTCTAATTCCAGATGTAGCCATCAATTATTCTCTCTTTTAGTCTTATCGAATTGATTATTGAAATTTCTCTTTTTCTGACTTTAAATTTTCAATCTTGTTTCTTATGCATACTTTCTTCATTACTTCATTTTGGACCCATTAAGTGAGAAACCTCAATCGAATCAACTTCAAGGTGTTTGGATGAATGTATTAGCATGTACAAACAAGAGCAATAGTAGTTACTTTCATTTTATTCCTTTTTTATTTTTGTTATACACATATAAAAGTAAAAATTAATTTAGACAAGGAATTCTGTAAACTAAGGACTCTCTAATCTAAACATTTTCTATTTTCTATTCTATGAATATATTATCGGTTGTATTTTCTCATATACTTCGTTATTATCGTTGGTCTTCAGTTGCAATTATGGTCTTATAATTCCTTTCTTTTCATTTTATTTTATTTTTTTCTTCCACTATGAGCTCATTTTGATTAAATGCTCATATTCATCTCGTCAGTAAACACCACTAGAGTTGTAATGGATAACACCGAATGGCCAGTTCGGTCCCATAGAAAATTTTTTATTAGCTGGTGTTGTGTTTTTTGAGTTCTTCAAGGTTTTTTTCATAAACTCAACAATTTTTACTGATGTCCAAAAATTACTCGTACGAAATGCTCACACTTCATACATCTTAGTATATCACATTGATATCAAGTTATGGTATTGAAATCAAATCAAACAATGATTAAGCATTGTATTGTGCTTTTCAAAATAAAAGACAGGTTGCCATTTTTTGAATAACTTACTTTGAGCACAAGATGTATACCTGCGCCTTTCACCATTCGACAGAGTGATGTCTGGGTCATCGATTAGTATAGAACTTAATAAGACGAAATATAATTTTTCGTAGGTGCTTTTGGGTGAACATTTTTTTTCTGCGATTACTTTCATCAATTTTCAAAATAATCTCAACTCAAATTATAT
>CAJNOL010001780.1:0-44102 GCA_905250125.1 Rotaria sordida
AAAAAAAAAAGATCCAATATTTTCAGCTACATCATGAAAAAAAAAAAAGAAAAATCATAATCCGTATGTGTTTTTTTTCTATTAGTAGATTATGAGCGCATAGACGATAGGATAGAAAAAATAAACAAGATTATATATATCTAGTATCGTAGTTCGTGATATGTTAGGTACACGTTTTTTTTTTATTGTTCTCTTGAAAAAAGTGTCTCTAGTGTATATATTTATGTTTGTTTTTTTTTTCTTATGTACGCACTATATGTTTTTTTTGTAGACGGAATGTCCTCTACTGATGGTGAGAGTGTGCTATAGAAAAAAAATGACACATCAAGCTTGTTTTAGAATATATTATTCATACACATTTTGATTATTTAATTAGTCGAATAATGATCAATATAAAAACACAGATCAAAAATTCAGCAGTATGTCAGTTAGAAAAATATATAAGTATATTATACTGCTGTTTTTCTTTGACTTGTGTATAAATTATCTTCTTTTCCTTTGCCCCTTCTGAAGATTATTGAATTAGCTATATCGACAGAAGCTTTTTTTTTTTGTCTTTCTATTAATATTTCATGTAAATTAATAAAAAAAAAAAATTTTGCTTTTTTGTTTATATTATATTTTAGGTTTACCATCAGCACAGATTAGTTATATTCCGGCTACTGTTGGTCTTCAAACACCAACATTAACACCAGGTGGTGAACAACGTTATTTTGAATATCCACTAACACCACAAGGAATGCCTACTGCTGCTGGTTCACTTCATCGAGATTCAATATTACAACGAAGTAAGATTTTTTATTGTCTTTTTTTTGTTTTTGAAAGATTGAATAATCTAAATTTATTGAGGTGGTAATGGCATTGATTTCTTTCAAGCGGATCCACTTGCAGCACAATATTTACAACAAACAAGTTCATCATCTGGTTTACCTATTGGTGTAAGTAGAATTTTTTTCTTTAAATTTCAAAATATAATAATTTATTAATTTTTAGACTTCACTATTAACATCACATTATGCTAATGGATATCATGGTCATTAAATCGGTAAAATAAAAATTTAAAATTCTTCATATAAATTAATCTGTTTTTTATTTTCTTCTTTTTTTTTTTTTTTTTGTTTAAAATTAGACATAAAAAAAAGTCGACTGTATAGTGTGTTTTTGTTTTTGCATGCCTACTATTCTGATCCCACCATTTCATGTGTATTATCATCTGATTACAGTGCAAAGCCCTGTTTTGAAAAACAAGATCATCGAATTTATCCGTGTTCAAAAGCTTTTTTTTTTTTTCGACATTCCTTTGTCTTCCTTTATTTACATCATACACATATAAACATATGCTTGATTATAACATATTATTTTTTATCTAATTGTTTTCTACACAAACATCTTTTTGTCGGCATGCATATTCTTGTTGTTTGTTTATTTCAGATTTTCTTTTTTTGTTTCTTTTTTTTTTTGTTTCTTGGATGTCCCTCTTTTCTTTTTTTTTTTTTTTTTTGAAAATAAGAAAAAAAAACAGCAAAGAGAACGAACCGACGATATTTTCGTGTTTGTTTTTTTCGTCTATCTCTGCCGATGTGATACTGTGTATGAATAGGAACATAGATTAGCAAAGGTAGAGTTTATGGTTAGAGAAAAATAAATAAGTTTATAGGCAAGACAAGTACTGTTTTTTTTCTTTTTCTATCATATAATTTTGTTTTTGTTTTTTTCTTTTGTTTTGCACTGATCATGATGGTTATTCGATTATTTTGATTTTGTTTTTCTCAACCGGTTTATCTCACTATTCTTTACTCTTTGCTTAAAAATGAAATTGTCTGCAAATAGTGTGTGATTGCTCCGTTTTCTTCATCTTTTTTTGTTTGTCGCAGTTTTTTTTCTCTATCTTTCTCTTGCCGTTGTCATTTTTTTTTTTGTCTATCATTTCTCCGCACATTGAAGAATAAAATGAGATCTCTGTTCAATCAAACGGAAGTTCATGATTTATGAGCGATAACTGTCTTGTCTAGCTCAACTATAACTTTGTAGAGCTAAAAAAATAATAAGTTATTAGAGAAGAAAATTTTCTTTTCTTAATTATTAAAGAATTTCAAGAAAGAGACAAAAAACATTTATTTATATATATAATTAATTAATTTTCGTAATTGTACTTTTGATATACGAAATTTTCATTTCGATGAAGTTACGATACATTTCAAAATAGAAGACAAGTCAGGGCAACTTGAATAACTCGCAATGTGCTAAATGATATTGCGAAACAATTTTTCGTCAGTTTGTAATCAAGTTTGGAGCATATTGAATTTTAATACAGAAACTTTTTTCATTCGGGTTTCATGAAAACGTTTCGAAATGGGTCTTTGAAAAAACTACAATGATTTCCAAAAATCCAATATTGAATTTTAACTTTTAATAATTAATGATACATCTCAAATTGCTACTAATTTTGAAATATATGTTTCAAAATTAGAGTGTGGATAAGGACAGAATTAAGGGCGAAGGTGAAATTGATGCTAAAGTAAAAGGTGATCGTAAGAGCATGTCATTGGTGCAGAATGAACAGTTGCTTTCACCGTAACTGAGAAAAATCTACTATCAGTGCAATAGCATTTTCCATTGTTCTCTATCTCTGATAGCTGTTTTTCTGTTATTTTTGTCAAAAATTAGAAATCAGCAACCAGACATTGAGTAAAAGTTAGTAAGTTTGAGATTTCTCACGACTACATTTGTCAAACTTATATTCATAGAAAAAACTGTTTTTTTTTTGAGCTATGCAAATCTGAGATTTCTAGCTTGTACTTATTCACGAATTATAGAAGTTTGTTAGAGACGCTCGATTTCGACTAGTTAGCCGTGGATTACGCAAAAAAAATGAATCTATAGAGAAGTAATTGATTACACTGAGTCGAGTAATGATGTTCGCTTTTAGTTTCTAAACGATGTACAATCAATGAATCCAGATTTTCGAAATTTCAAATTTTCCAGCTATACAATGTCAACAGTCGATATTTTGAAAATTTTTATTCAATAATTGTAAGTCGTTTAGAAACTAAAAGTGAACATCACTATTCGACTCAGTGTATTCAATTATTTCTCTCTAAACCTATTTTTTGGGTAATCCAGAACTAACTAGTCGAAGTCAAGCAACTAGAAATCTCGGATTGACGTAGCTCAAAACAAAATCATTTTCTCTATTGCATATAAGTTTTTAAAGTTGAAATTCAATGTTCATTCTTTGAAAATCATGTTAATTATGTTAAAAACACGTTCCCGAAACGTTTTATGACATCCGATCAAAAAAAAAGTTCGATCTGTTCCAAACTTGACTACAACCTGATGAAAACTGTTTCGCAATACTGTTTACTGCCGGCAAGTTATTCAAGTTGCCGAGACTTGCCTTCTATTTTAAATTTGCACCTAATAATATGGATGTATTACAATAAATATTCATTAACTTGATTTCTAATATTTTAGATCATTTTTGCCGAAGCATATCTTTTATAGTTTGTGACAACTTGCAGAACTATGGTTTATTCATAAGATTTTAAATGTCTTATTAAATAAAGAAATATTGAGTCAATGTTTTTTTTTTGTAAATTTATATTTCTAGAATGAACAATTCGAGTTGTCAAAAGAATATAGTTTATTAAAACTAAGATATTTCTAATTTGATGTTTTATTATTAAAAGAAAGAAGTAATAGATAGCGATAACTATCTTGTTATGATAATATGATGGATACAATGGAGAGATTATTCTATCTCAATCGAGTTTCATTTTATGAATCTGAAGACATCATGAAGATAATTATTGTTTCTTTCAATTACAAAGAAATTCTCCTTTTGTAATCTTATTAATTTTCACGAGTTTATTTTTATTTACGAAAGATTTCTCTCAAATAGAATAAACAATTATCGTTAACTAATCATTTATTTTGTCTGTTCTTTTTTCTTTTATTTATTTCTTCATTAACAAATAAGAGGTAGTCAAATCACAAAAAAATGATGAAGACATTTTAAACGTATTTGATACAAACTAGAGAAAACCTGCTAGTAGAGCTCGTCGGATCCAAAATTTTCGGACCCGAACCCGACCGAGTCGGGACTTGAAATCAATCCGATGAGCTCTACTTACGAAGATTCACATTCATGAGTCTTTCTTCTTGGCTGATGACCATTTTAGTGAGTTTTCCAATAGTTGACAATGATCATATCACGTTTTTCCGTCTTCGGATTGATAAATTTCATTCATTTAATAACATATTAGGCTATTATTTTAGTATTAAACTTATTGATAATACAATATTTAAGATATGCATTACTAATTTATTCTTTGGATAAGAAAAAAACAATATGATACCTGTATAACAGAAGATTCATTCATCTTAGAGATTATCATAGATAGGATTGGATTATGAAATATTGTTTATTTAAATATCAGATTTGATAAAGATGAATTGTGTTTTGTATAGAATGAGTTGATCTTTATCCTCAATTTAATTAATAATAATCATATGGCACGAACATGAGCAAATCTATGCTGAAGAATTCTCACAAAAAGACTCCATGCAGTTCTACTACTTCTGTAAGTCTAAAACACTTCAGTTGCAGTCGATGTAATCGTAGTACGTTTTCGAAAGAATAATCCAGATCTATGCATATGATTTTAAGAACTTCTTTTTGATAAATTATTATTTGATAGATTAGAATATAATACCACTAGATATTATCTTCAGATGACAAAAAAAAAACGGTAGGACAACAACGATAAAATTTTATAATTCTCTTTGGTCATTTAAATAACTAATCGAATATTTATTTAATAGCGACCTCATGACAAGAAATCTTTAACGAATGTTAAATAAATTATTTAAAATGTTGAATTCTGACGAAGAAAAATCGTTTGATGAAAATGATTTTTCATCATTAGTTGCATCAAGTCTTCGAAATGTTATTGAAAATAGTGTAGTAGATCTTGTATTACCTTATCGAATATTATCTCTTTCACATCTATCATCATGGAAAACATTTCAAAATGATTTAATTAAAATTTTAAAACGAAATTCTAATAGTAATCAAGAAAATAATCAGGTTTTGATTTTATTTCTATCTTTGTTTTTTTTTATTTGATTTTTTTTTGTTTTGTAAATCATAGGATCTTCTTCTTTTACATCATTTTCATTACTGTACAAACCATTTTAATGAAAAACAACAAGAAGATTTTTCTTTTGAAACTTTAATGAATTCTCACATTGGTTTTATTCGAACTCAATCAGATTTTGATCGTTTACGTCAATTCATGTAATCTTCTAGAACAATAAAACTTTTAAAACTTTTAGGAAAACTTTAAATTCTCTCATTTAACTAAATAATAAATCATTTAAAAAGAAAAATTCTTTTATTTTTATTTACAGAGTTTTTCATGTTTTAATTCTTGACTCAATTTTGTACATGAATATGCAATCATAAATGTAGACTGTATTACAAGTATTTAGAATAATAAACTCTAAAAAAAAAAAGGATTTTATTATCGTCCTAAACCTTGCATCAAATTTTCATGAATCTTCGTATGATTTATGAACATAGCACACATGTACTAAAATGCTTTAATGTAGAGTTTATAAAGATAAGATAGTCTTTTTTTAGGATTAATTATTTTGAATTTTTCTCAATTGTAAATATACCGACACGGACAATTAAACTGTGCATTTGTTTTGTATAAGAAATGTTCAATCGGCAAAATAATGAATTCGCGAAGTTCTGAAATCATTGGACGTTGTAGAGTGAACAGTTTTCTACAAAATAAGATGTGAACAAGATTTGTATGGCTATATTTATTGTATGAAAATTTCGAAGTCAAGATCAACTCTCGATCTCAATTTATAACTTTTCATACAATTAAAATACAAATTGAAATATACGCCACACAGATCTCGTTCGCATTCAATTTTGTGGACAACTATTTGTTTTTAAAAACATGTATGTTGAACAAAGTTGTACTGTTTTACTCATAATTTAAACATCTTCAGCAGATAATTTAGAAAAATGAAAAATTCTTATTAGGTGTTTACACACATAATTCTTTGGAATATATTCCATCCAATAAATATAAATGCTATGATGCCATAATCGTCGTCTTTATTTTGAGCAATTATACGTTTTTTGTTCGTCAGTAGAAATAGATCGAGTGTATTCTCAATCGAGAACATCAGTAAAAGCCATATTTTAAACATTTTCTCGAATCAGTGTAGTGTGAAGCAATTTTCAATAAAAATAATACACAAGTACATGTGTATTTCAAACAAGATATGTATAGAAATCCATCTTCTGTTATTACAAGTACTGGCATGTGATTATTCAATAGATTTAAAGAAGACATATGTATTGTGTTGAAATTTATAAAATGTTAAGTGTATTATGTCAAAACATGATGAAAAGAATTTCGTCTATTTTTTTTTTAGAGAAAATACTAAAAATTCACATTCAAACCACATAATACTGAGAGAGGTATAAGTCGATCAGCTGACTCGACGTCGCTAATTCTGTGGAAAATTTCCAACCATCGCCGGTGATGATGGCAAAATTTTCAGGATATACAAGCCATGGCCGCTAATATTCAAGATATTCAGCCATGTCGCCGCCGTCGTAACATAAAAATAGATACTTGATTTTAAAAAATTTTTGACGTCCCAAACCAGTTTTTGGAGATGTTACCGTCTGGTTTCTTGTCAATAAGTTCTCTACTATCGTTTTCTCTCTTTTTTATTTCAAAGTTTCTCGAAATTAAAGAAATTTTTAAAAAATTCATCGAAAAATTTCAGTTACCGTCAGAGTTTTACATATTTCTAGCTGTCTCTATCAATACATCGATTTATATCTTTAAATACTAAAACGATTATGTTTTTGCACGTAAAAATCAATGAAATAAAGTAGAAATTCTTGAAAAATCTTTTTTTTAAAGGAAAGAACAAATTTAATATTTGAATGAATGTAATCAAACCTAATAGGAATTGAACCGGACTCGAATCAGTAAACCTCGATTCGATTCTGTCTCTATTCTGCTCCCGTTCTGGACTAGACATACGAGAGAAAATTTCGAAAAATTATTTTTCTCTCTCAAACAAATTTGAGTAAAATTTAAAATGCTAATGAATCTTAGTAACTCATTTTTCTGTATCAGAAAATATCTGTAAAAGAAAACAAAATTATTAGTTAATGATATAAGAAAAAATTAACTACGTAGTTAATTTTCAATATTAACGATAGTTGTTTCTATTAGATAAAAAGACAATGTGTTAAGGAAATTTAACTTTAGCGCAATTTTGATTTTGAAATATTTGTTTTTTTCTGAATAGATAAATTCGTTTTTTTTATTATTATTATTAATGAAACGAAATCGATCTTTAAACAATGATCAAACCGAATTTTCTCTTAAACGAGTTCATCTACAAAATGAAATTAATCTTAAAGATACAAAACAAGAACAATCTTATTTGCAAATAAATCCTATTCATTTAAATTTATCTGATAAAAGACATATTATAGAAAAAGTTCAACTATGGTTAAGTAATATTAGACCAATAGATAGATAATTAATTAATTAATTAATTAATTTGAACATATTTTTGGAAATAAAAACTATTTTCATTTTATAAAATGAATTCAATTTAACTCGTTTTATTGTATTCAAAAAAATGAACCACAATTGAATAAGTTTCATCATTCTACTGGATAGATTTACTTTTTGATAATTATATTTTATTAGAATTGATTACCTTAAGTCGAAAATAGATAAAATATTTTTCCGTCATTACTTTTGAGACAAGAATAATAAGCATAAATATTCTGGACTGTTGTTATTGATTGTCATTGCTTTTATTTTATCTATGAAATACGAACACAATTTATCAATGATGATCAACATTAAAAAATTCATAGCTAGTCTATAATGTCTTAAAAAATATTTGAATCATGCTGGTTTGTACAATACTTCAGAACAAAATAAGATTCAGAATTACAGTTTTCACAAAAGAGAAAAAGTGAGACTTCAAGAGTGTGTATTTCAGTCGTACTTCATCTGTACTTTGTGACAGAGGTGTCTTCGACGTCATCAAGATTGGAAAAGCCAACTACTAAGAAAGTAGGGTCGACGACATTGGGAGAGTCGATTCTTCCTGCAGAGATTGATGAACAAAAATAGCGAAGAAAATCATTCAATTTCGTTGGGAAAAAACGAAAATTTCTCAATATTGAGCATCTTAAAAACTTCAAAAAGATTAAATAGTCATAAACAAATAAAAACATTCGCTAATCTTTGCAATTGCTTACTTATACTGCTATCTTTTACCTGTAATGGCAATTCTAAGTCCTCTAATCGTCGACTTCTATTACATACAACCAACTACAAATCAAGTTTATATTACTGTAGTATACGATTGTTTACATGAAAATATAATTATTCTACGGCACAGACGCCACTGTAAACGATGCCCATACTTAGTCGTGGACAACACGACGACATATGGTCGTAATTTCACTGTTGATGTGCTTTAAAGCTATTGTTAACATCAATGAATGATCGTTTATGGCTATATTAATGGTAAATCTGAGTAGTTATGATACAACGAACTTCTTGCTAACTTTAATTGAGATGTATAGAACCAAGCCTATAATGATACAGAACAACAGAAGTTCATGCCAAGCAGCATGAAGATGAAGGATGCTAAATACATGATTTTTTATTTCTTTCATTTTTTCAACTAGGTTTTTCACAGAACTAGAATTTATGAAGTTGTTGACTATAAAACTAAATTTGTTCTCGAAGTTCTTTTTCTTGTTGTTATGATTCACAATGGCGTTAATAAAATCTTAATTCTTATTATCATTTTAAAGCCGAAAATACTAATTGAATTTCTATATGATGCAGCGAAAGTTAAATAGCATCATTATACATATTGTATGTCATAATGTATTATAAATTCTTCATTGTGCCAGAATATTTATTTGTGTTAGTTCACATAATCGAACTTCTATCTAATGTTCAATTATACATGAAATAACAAACACTAGTAAATAATGAAGCTCATTATTCTTTTCCCTTTATTTATTTCTATCTTTCATTGAACAAAAAAAGTTGATAGTTAACATCCTCCACAAAAAAAAACAACTGATTAAAATAAAAAAATAGTATTATCCACCAAATAATATTAACAGCAAAAAAATTGCAATTCATATTGATGAGATCCTAGTTTACAGAATAAATATCTTTGAAAGCTTCAAGATATTCATGTAAAGGATTCAGTTGATAAAAGAGGTAAATCACGATCTGCTCTTCGTAAATAGAAATATCCAAATATTAAAATGATAATAATACCAAGACCAAAAACAAAAATACTCAAAATTATTGTCAGCGTCTTATTATTTCCATTATCTTAAATAAATAAATTAGTTTCATTCATCAACAATATATGATCTTACTTGGCGGAGTAGGTGGAACTTTTGTTGCACATTCAACTTCAGGACTTGCTGGAAAACGATCTTTATATATAGCCGTAAATGTATCTAACGGACATTCTAATGCTGGACAACCATTTAATAGATATGGATAAGGTTTATTTGAATCTGTTACATTTAAATATTCTACTTTAATATAATATGTTGAATCTACAATAAACTATAAAATTATTTTAATAATTTAAAAAAATTAAAATTTTACTTTGTTTATAAAGATCAAGAAATAATGCTGATGCATACTAAATTAAAAACAAAAAGAAACATATAAATAAAATTAAATAAAATTATCTATACTTGTGGTTGATGTGGATAATTAATACCAAGAAAAGCAAGAGCTCCACTAACTGTTGTATCGTGCTAGAAATAATAGTTGGTTTTTAAAATTGTGAAAAATCATTTTTAACTTACAGCTGAATACATTTTAACTTTTCGATATGTATCTCCATGACTTGAACTATTCATATTCATCCAAATATCCTGTACCAATGGACCTATGTGAATAAATCTTTTCAATCATTGAATATATTATAATTTAATTAGCAAACCTCCTCGTATTCGTTTACTATCATTACTTAAATAAAGAAAATGATATGACATATCACTAAGAGCAGTTAAATTTTGTCGAACATTTTCATCAGCCCATGTTGGTGTCTTATTGTAAATATGCTAAGAGAAAACAAAACAAAGTCTAATTTAAAAAAAAAAACTTAGATATCTTTAGTTTTACTTCAACAAAAATTGTATCAGCAATATCCCAACCATTATACATACTAATATTAGGTATATTTGTCCATATTTCAAGTTTTTTAAAAAAAGGCTATAAAGAAAAAAGATTTTTAATTAACGAAGCAATGTATCTGACTGATATTTTCCTTTTGAGTTCATATTTTGCTCATAGACAAGATTCATCCTGTGAATAAAAGTCCTAAAATGGTTCGTATCAATAGGTCTTTCTTGACGAATTATGCTCATTTTACTGAATTTTCAGCCGATTGTAGAATGTTAGGAAAAAAAACTCTTATGGGTATTTATGCTATTCCAAAAGGTTTCAAAATCGCAGAGGTTTCTTTTTCGATCGAGATTGAAGAAAACAACCATTAACATTATAAAATGGTGAAAAGCAGTATTATGAACGTCGCTATTTCCGTTAGTCATGTAGAGTAGTGAAAATAATGAGAAAAAACGATGACCATTTGCTAATAAAAAATATGGCTCGTATAACAATATAATGAATTACAGTAGAATACGCTGAAAACTTATATATTAGAGAAGTTGTTTTTTTAGTTATTTACAACGCTATTACGAACTTTTGAAATGATTATGATCTGAGGAGATAAAAAAAACATTATTTTCTCGCGAACGTTCTAGACATCCAATCTAAGAAGAATAAATCATCCGTTTGAGCTGAAACTTTTCGAATATTATAAAGACTAGAAGATCTATCCTGGTAGAAAATTTCAAACGGGAATTCTTTGTTACTCAATTTTTTGTAATACCATGCAATTGACTGAAAATTCAATAAAACGAACACAATTCAAGAAGAAAGATCTACTGGCAGGAATCTTTTCAAGGTTTTTATGTACGTGACGAATGTTGTCTATAAGCAAAATATGAGATCAAATAGAAGATATCAATCAGATGGGTTTCTTCATAAGTATAAAATAAAAATTGACTATATACCTCATAATATATATTCATATTTTTAAATTCATCACTTTGATAAGTATCGTTTTCAACTTGATTATATCTGGGACAATCACTAACACCGAGTAACTAAATGAAGAAAAAAAATCAACCTCTCCTCTTTTTTTTGTTATCTTAGAAAATAACATACAAAATCTTCCTTTTCTAATACAGTATGAATTGGAATAGGTTGAATTGGAATTTTATCATCTGTAATATTGTACAATGGATAAAGACCAGCAAGATTTGATTGAGCTGACATTAATGTTCGATCATAATCAGTTGAACGAACATAAATCTCACTAGCAACATAATTTGTATTAAGGATTGATTCATAACGATTACGAAGATATTTCCCCAGACGATAATGTTGTTGAATACCAGCAATTGTTAATTGACCAAAACTAGAATCAACAAAAAAAAAACAAAAATTCATGAAAATCTAAAAATTTCATAATCTACCCATTAGGCCAATCTTTTTCTTGTGTTGGATCTGTTGGAAATGTTCTGATAGGTGTTCGATCCCCGTGCCTAAATAACTAAAATACAGAGGGAAAAAATCGAACTTTGATTATCGTTTGTTTGTTTCTTTGAAACAATCGAACTTACTACATGACCAGCGATAAGTTCCATTTGTTCTCCATAGATTTGATTTAATAAAATAGAGAAAATAATAACCAAAATTTCTCTCATTATTAATCAAGAGAAAAAGAAAATCTAAAATAAAAATACAAATTGATTTCAGTTTTTATTCAAATTGAAATTTAATCCATACTATCATGTTATTATTTATTCAAAATTATAAATATTGAATTAATTAGAAATACTAATATTTCGTTATGTAAATTAATCTTCACTGTTTGTATCTCAACTGATCATATATTTTTTTCATACGCCTACACTCAAATACAGACCAATGATAAGCAGGAAAACAAATGAAATCATCAAAATAATTACTGACACATTAGCCTATGACATCTATTTGAATAAAAGACTAATAATCTATCGAAATCATCATAAATCATATTACATAAATATTTCAACCATGAACATTTGATTATTTTCTTTATATATTTAACAATATTCAATCATCAAATTCAAAATATCTTTTAATAAATCATTCTGTACAATAAGATACATTTACAACATAAGTATTATTATTATTGCATCTGAAAACAAGATAAACATATATACAAACCAGATTTTTTTTTCACTCACAGGTAAATACAAGAATATACAAAAACAATAGATAAATCAAAAACAAAAAAACAACGAAAGCAAAGCAGGTGTTAAAAGAACAACCTATTATAAAAAAAAAAGATAGGATAATATGACGTTTTAATTGACTAGAATCTTATAGAAATTATTGAGTATTACGTATATCATTAAATAAAGCTAATGGAAAATATTTAATATGTGTATGCCATTGAGATGATATTTGAAAAAATTTGACATTATCCCATTCTTGTCCATCGACATTAACTAAAATAAGAAAATTAATTTCATCATTTAAGATTTATAACTTAAGAAAATTTACGAGGAAAGAAAGGCATCTAAATGACGAACATTGATTGAACTGAATTTTCTTTTTTATATGTTGGCTTTAATGAGACTAGCGAAAAACTGAAAGAGCAAAGGCTATTGAATAAATTTTCAACATTTTTCAATCTGAAGTCTTATCCATAAGTACGTCTAATGATCTTTAAAAAATCTTGACAGATTCGACCAAAATGAATGTTTCCTTCTCGAACTATAGAATTTTCAAAACGGTCCTCATAAAAAGATTAGAAATATCGAGTTTTCATACAAATGGAATAGCTCGAGAAGGAAGTATTCATTTCCCACGAATATCTGGCTTACATGTTGAAAACTCATTCAAGCAGTCATAACTTCGGAAAGGAAGCTCAAAGTTCTTTGCCCTTTCAGACTTTCTCTAATCTCATTGAACACTACTCATTAGAAAAAAAAATTGCTTTCATCAGTTGACAATCTTTCTACATTAATCTTCTCTGTATAAAGCGAGTAGGGTATTTTCTCGTAGTAATTTGAATAAAACAACCTTAAGACTGAAGAATAATAGACATATGGAATCAAATTACCAATTCGAGAATGCATATAGTAATATAAAATACTTATTAAAAGAAGACTTTTATTAATTCGAAGTATTTTATAAGCAATTCTTGCGGTTCGTAAATCACAATCAATGTATAACATAAAATTCAGTCTATTGACTTTCGGTAATTAGTGAATTTCTTGTTACACTTAAACGAATGGATTTAAATTTCATACGAATTTCTAGTCCAGCGCCTCGCTTTTTCTATATAACCTTCAAAGTATATTTTATGAGACTTCGGTTCATAGAGAATATTACATATTAACATACCTTTCAATTCAACATTATGTGATTTAGATGTACAAACAAGTCGATTAATACCAGTTATTGTTTGAGGTTCAATCATTTTTGTATTTTGTATATCTTTGAGTTTTTTTCCAAATTTCATAACTAAAATATAATCATTTGAAAATTTTCAATTATTTTTTGTATTATATAATAATTTACTTTTTTGTTTTTTTTCATGTGTAACATAAGTCATTGTAAATGAAGATGATATTTTTCCATCTGAATTCATTATTAATTGTCTTGTTATTGTTAATACACGTATATTAGATTTTAATGATGATTTTATTGTTCTTATTCCATCTTTTTTTTCTTTTTGATTATCAATTATAGTCCAATAATCAACTGATACATCAACTGGTAATGTTGATGGTTCATCTGTATGAGAATTTTTTATTAATTGATTTGCTATTTTAGATTGTGGAGAACTTGATAATATTGTTTGACTATTTTCATCATCAGATGAATCTTTTAATTCACGTGATTGTTGTTGATTTGTTGATATTGATAAAGATAATGATGCAGAAAGAAGAGCATTATCATCAATTGATGATAATTGACTTTCATTTGATGATAATGTTCCAAGACAAACATACTAAATTAGTATTTTTTTTTTAAGTTAAAAAAAAATGTAAAATAAATAATACATACACAAAAGAATGGTAAAAATGTTGGTGATGAATCTTCATCTGGTCTAGAAAAAATTTCAATTTAATAAAAAGAAAAGATAAGATACTTTTTTATCAATTCCGAAAACATTACTTGAGTTTCCACTAACGAGGGAAAATTCAATGACAAACTGATGTCTCCGCACGTATATACTTGACTTAGTTCAAATTTTGGAGTATTTCTTATGAAAATTTATATCTATCTACTGGCAAAGATTCTCCGACAAGCAAAGATCAGAAAACAAAGTCCAAACAGACCTTTTTTTACTACTCATCAAGACCGATTGAATAGCAATAGTCTCAAGTGAGAGGCGATTGAAGAATAGTGGAAAAACTTTCCTTCGTAAAGAAGATATAGAAGGTGATGTCAATAGGTAAATGACATCCTCCTAGAGTATGATTCTTAAGATTATTACAAGCAATTTGATAGTTTATGCTCAATAAAATAGTATAGCACTTAATTTTATACTTCTATTATGTCAATTAATTCTTATATCTCCATTAGTAGAAACTTAAACAAGATTTTACAAATTCATAAATGGTATTTTTATGAAAACCAAAAATAAAACATACAATTTTCCTTTTCGATTTAACATAACTTCACCAACAGGTAATGAAAGCGTATGTCGAGAAGTTTTTAAATATCGTGTAATCTTTTGTGATAAATCTCGTATATCTAAATTAAACGAAACAAAGAAAATTATTTTTCGATATTAATTATTTCTAACTACCTGATATTTCATTTGTAGATTCATTACTACCAAAAAGTATTTCATATTGAGAATCCAAACCACCAAGAAATTTCGCCAAATACGAGAAAACTAAAAAAAAAAAAAAAGATATGAAATAATGGCTATGCGAGATCTGGGATACTGTCAATATAAATACATAAAAGCATTTATGTCGTTGATCTACAGAAAAGGTGAATACGAATATTGGTCTGAAAATAGCTAGAGCTCTGCGGCTAGTTTTTTACCAATATTTTCTGCATAGTTTATCAATCATTGAATGGCAAATCTGATACAAAAAAAAGATCAACACTATTCAATGGAATAAACACGATTAAGTCAGAAAAAAACCTTTGCGGTAATCATTTCGAATTATTTTTACCTAACTATTGGAAACTTTGCTCAATACTCAAAACTACGAGGTAATAGAATATTGTCTTGAACATATTGCTAAAAAAAGATCCTTTGACGTAGATTCTGAAAACATATTCTTGAATTTTCCAAATCATGTTGTAACCAATGGAAAATAAAGCAACATTATTTCAAAATTTGAGATTAACGATGGAACTCTTCCAACTGATAATTTCCATTAAAGCTCATATTTTGCTGGTTATTAGAGCTCATTGTTTACATGAAACTTCTATTGGAATAGTTCCCTCATAAATGCAGTGTAGTATAGCAACACAACGTATTACAAACTTATAGGTTATTTCATGCTTTGTACAAACACATATTTTACTAAGCTTTATAGCAGAAGTATTTGAATCCGGAGCAAACAAACAAAAAAAAATAACCAGTTGGTGCCACTTGTGTCAAATACTAAGAGTCATATACTAATGTTATAATCTATCATCAATTATTCCATTACAATGAGTTTTCATCAAGTGCAGCCTATCACAATTGATCGATCGGTATAATTAAATCTTTTCGGAATAAATGACAAATAAATAATTAAAACTGATTTCAAAAAAAGAAAGTTCTCCTATGAGAATTTTCCTTTTGAAAAAAAGAAAACATCTTTTCAATTGACATAGTGAAATATTTATTCCCTAGAGAAATTTCTTTTTTTCTTTTTATAATTGTCAAGTGTTCTGAGATTACTAATGTCAACATTTTATATATTAATGAAATATTCTTTTTCATAGAAATAGTTTTTCAATATTCATTTGAATTTACCTAATGGAACAAAATAAAATTGAAAATAAGACATATATTCACGTGGTCTTGAAGCCAAACATTCAACATAAGATTGAAGAAATGAATTAACAAATGCATCATTACCAAGAAGAACAATACGAATAACAGATTGACTGGTACTATTAAATTACAAAAGAAAAATCTTTTACTTTTTGAAAAATTCTAAATTTACAAACCATTTTTGTATACGTTGAATTAAATTATTTAATACTACTTTTGATTCAGTTAATGTATTAAGAGATATAACTGATAAATTATATTCTTTAAATTTTGATGAAGTTATCTATTGAAATAATAAAATAAGAAATTAGCTTATAAGAAAGAATAAGGGTCATTTTCTGGTTGATTTGACTCAATCAGAAAAACAAATATCCGATTCGCTTGAGGTTTTTAGTAATTATAGAACGCACTGAGTTTTTTGAGATTTCATTTGACGACGCATCATATGCCATTCGATAGAGAATTTAAGTACATTTGTGAGTATAATTTCATTCTTGTAGAAGTCACTTTGATCTCACTTTACAAAGATTGGTGTGTGTGTGGGTGTTTTCTGTAAACAAAATAAATGTCATATTCAGAATCAACACACATAACTCTGAATTGAATAGCACGTATTTCAATAAAAAAATGTTTTTTTTTTTGAATAAAAATTCACCTGCGTCTCTCTTAGATTACTTTAAAAAAACATTTTAGCCTAAGGTGGTGATTACAGGTGAGTTTCTGTTTAAAAAAGACATTTTTTATTGACATGCATATCATTCGATTCAGATTTTTGTACTAATTTCGAATATGAAAATTGCTTTGCACACAAAAAAATTATAATGGTGAAAACAGGTAAATACACGAAAATGTCCTTAGAATTTGATTGACATATTATCAAACTACACATTACGATAATTAAAAGTAACAGAAGACAGAAATTCCCCTAATTCTATTTAACATCATTTTATAGCTATTGGAATGTTCTATTGATGATTAAAAAACTGCTTCGGGGTCTTTACAAAATAGGATTAAAGAGGCTTCTACACGAATGAAATGATGCTCAAAAATGCATCTAAGCTCGCAATAATCGGGATAGTATTCTTAAATTTTCTGCCGGATGATATAAGAAACGTTTTCGAATAGTTTCTTTTCCATCACTCAAGATCTAAAAAAAAAAAGAAATGAACTCTAATTTGGTCTAGCTATCGTATTAACTAACATTAAAAACTTAGTGCACCCAGCTAAAACTTATAGAGATGATATAAAACACTTCACCATATAATTACCGAAAATTTCAGGTAGATCGGATTTATTGTTTTACGAAACACGATCTAAAAGGAGTATTGAAGTATATCGGATAGAAATTTAAATCCACTCCTTCCCCGCAGATCGTGATAGACATTTTAATTAATAAATTAACTACTATCTAATCAAGTAATTGCCCATCACCGACAAGCTTCAGGGATCATCACGGACCGTGACAGACATTTTAATTAATATATTAATTACTATCTAACTAATTAATTGTCCATCACAGATTGTGACAGACAGGCTTTAGGGACCATCACAGATCGTGAAAGACAAAATCCAGACTCATCACAGACGGCTTCAGGCAACTATGGAAGATCATGTAGAATTTGCATGCAATAGCAATATACATGGTGTATTTGTTTGTTGAAGTTCTGTATTGTAAGGTTAAGCAATTGTGAAGAAATATGCCGCGATATACACAAAAAACATCAGTTTTCATAGCGCTTGAATACAATAACCAGATCGTGTTTCGCATTTTAATCCCGTAGGAATATTGCTAATAGCTTTTTTTCTAATTGAGTCAAATCATCTAGATAATGTTCATAATCCTTAACTTACATTCGATTGATTAAGACCTGTATAAAGAAGTATAATAGAGTCAGGAAGGCGATCATTCGTATAGAGTTCATCAAATTGTTTAATAGAATTATCACGTATATTCTAAATAATTCTAAATAGATTTAAAATATTGAATTTATATTAAAACAAACTGTTGAACGTTGTAGTAATTTTTCTTCAGGTATTGATATAATTTTTTGAGATAATTGTGTTCGATCAATATCTATACCAAAATCTGATGTATCTGAATCTAATGGACTATCATTACTATCAAATGGATTTGTTGATTTTCTTGTTGGATAAGGTTCATCTTCAGACTATGAAAATCAACAATAACAATAAAATAAAAAAACGAAGTTTTTTGTATTGATATATATTTTTTCTTTTTTTATTTTACTTACAATTTTGAGTATTTGTAAATGTTCAACTGGTGTAAAACCTGGTTTAGGTACAGATTCAATACTCCATTGATCAACAGGTATTGTACTATCACTTATATCTGATGGTGAATCTTCTTCTTCAATATCTGATTGACGATTTAATTTAAATCTTGTATGTTGTTCATTTAAATTTGTTAAATGTGTTGTTATATTAGTTGTTGGTGTTGTTGTTGTTGTTATTGTATTAGAATTTTTATTTAAATTTGTTGTTGATTGAACACTTTTACGTTTAAACATTTGAATTAATTTATTTCGTAAAATATTTGGATTAAATTTTTGTTTATTTTTACTATTAAATTCAAGATCACTATCTTCAAGTTCAGAATTTAATTCTTCTTCTTCAATATATTCATCATCATCATTAAATGATTTATCTAAATAATTGATAAAGATAAATACAAAAGAAAAAAAAATCAAATAAGAAATTATTTTACCAAAGTGATGAGGTTTTATTGATAATCGATTTGATTCTCGATGTGCTATAGTTTCAGATTCATTTGGAATTGTACTTGATAAAGATATTATTGATACATAACCAACAGGATATTTTTCAATTTTTATAGTTGATAATTCATCTTGATTTATTGAACGTAATTGTTGTTGTTGTTGTTGTTTAGATTTTTCATTTGTATTTAAATATAAATGAAGATTCATACTTTGTGGATTTTGAATGACCTTAATATAAGATATTGTTTTATGAATCCAAAGTAATTAAATATAATGAGTATAGAAATACAATGTCTTATCGAATACTTTGATAATAAGATAAAATTAGAATTATGAATTGAATAATATATTTTTAGACATAGATAATACTTGAACAACTAATTCTTATTGACATAAAAGCATACTTTTCTTAGTCTTACAAAACAAAAGAGAACGACTCTTGAAACTATTTCCAACATCTATTCTATTCATTGAATGTTAGTTTGAAAATACACTAGATTGTGTTTTGTAATTTTGTAGAAACTCGTCATAAATGTATTATTCTTTCTATAGATCGATAAGAAAGTTTTATACTAAACAATATTCTTTTTAAAATGTCACAATTTAATGCAATTCATTTCTTTTGTTCAAATACGCGCTTTTTTTCTTTAATTATGCAATATTTATATATATATATATAAAAAACAAACACTTACTTGATCTAGATTTACTTCACCTTTTGCTAACATTTTATAACCAATCATTGGTCGATTTTTTCTTCGTTGAACATAAATTTGAACTTTATTTATATCTCTTTTAAAATAATGTGGATACTATAGAAAAAAATAAAAGAAAAAATCTTATTTTGTTTTTTTTCAAGATCAAAAACAAAAAGAATTCAAACGAACAGTTATAAAATATTGTAGATTAACAGGTGCATCTAAAGTTCCATCTTGTTGAAGAGGAATTTCACAACAACGGAATGTTCGTTTATTACTCTATAATCAATAAAGAAAAAAGAAAACTCATAAATTTTATAAATAAAATAATTTCATTTTACTTGAATTTTTACTGCAACAACAATTGCATTTGAATCACCATTATCAATTGATCGATTTAATACAATACGAACAATACTGAATTTACAAAGTCTAATCAAACAATAATAACTAATTAATTCATTCATTAATTAATATCTATTTAATCTACCTTGGTATACATGTTGTACTATTATCTATTTCTAATTGAGCATAAGCCATTAAAGTTGTAGCCATTTTGGATGATGATAATGTTTGTACATTTGTATTTGATCGTAAGGTTTTTTCAGCCATTGTAAATAGAAAAGCGCATATAGTAATAATAAAAAAAAAAGAAAAAAAGAAAAAAGAACGACCTATTTCTTTTCAAATATATTATGAGCGCTACAATCAATGAAAATATATTCATGATTACTAGCGATTAATAAATCAATTGGTTGTTGAAAGAACGAGAGAGAGAGAGACAGAGAGAAAATGTTCTTTTCTTTTCATTCATTCGAAGACAACATACAAATTATCTTTAGCTCATTTTAGATCTTATTATTCCTATGGTTCATTGGAGAGATACATTTTGGGGTGAAGGTAATCGAGGTTTTGAAGTATTATCAACAAATGTAAAAAATGGTGGCATTGCCATCGAAGAATTTCAACGATTTCTTAATGAAAAGTATGTCAGAAAATATTTATCAAGTTATTTTTATTTGTTTTTTTTTTTGTTCTATATAGTTTACAATATGAATCAACATATTGTAAAAATTTATCTCGTTTACAATCCCAATTATTAAAAGTTCAACATGTTGGGACATTTACACCAATATGGCATTCAATAAGAGATTTACTAGAAAAAATTGCTTCAGCACATTCAACAACAGTTACATATTATCAAGATTTATTACGTGAAATACATAATTATCATGATTCATATATAAAAAAAGTTAAAACATCTGTACAAAAAGATCCTGATATAGCACGTACAGCTGATCTTATATCACAATTAAATAATGCATTAAATACAGTTAATAAAGCTAAAGAACAATATCATTCAATTGGTTTAGATTATGAACGTACTAAACGTTCAGGAAATAATTTAACTAATGGTTCATCAACACCTGTACCACAAGATAATAATACAACAAGTAGTCTTGCACAAACAGCATTAAATACATTAACATCATCAACAAGACAAATTGAACGTTTAGAAAAAAAATTTCGTCAATCACATGATGATTATAGAACATCAATTGAAAAATATAATTCATTAAGAAATGAATTTGAAAAACGTTTTTATGAAGGTAAATTAATTTGAATTTTCTTTTTTTTTTTTTTTATTTTGAAAGTTTTTCTTTTCTTTTTTCTTTTTTTTGAGAGTAAACAGATATCCTTCGCTTTTTGATTACATTTAAACTTTTTATCTCTTTTCCTTCAAGGTCAGACATCAATAGTATTGAAATGTTAAAACAAGATGCGCATTCTTGTTTTTTTAATGGATTCTTCATACAAAATGAATTTTCATTTTTACGACAAAGGATAAGATTTGTTCGATTTTCTCATCAAAATAGTCTCGAAGATGTAAGATAAAATATGTTTTATATGAAAATGATGATAATTATAAATTTGTGTTCTTTCGAAAAAAGTAATTTTGTTCTATGTAATAACATACCGATAAAATCATGTATGTCTAGATGAAAGCTATTCATTGCCTATTTTTTTTCTTTTCTTTTCTATATATTATTGAAATAGAATATTTGAACAATTAATGACTATCAAATATATATCGAGACAAATTTTTCTTGATGTGAATTATCAATGAAAATAGTTTTTTTTTTCAGTCTGATGTTCTAGACATATGTTTCGATAGATTTAAAAAGTTCTTCATACAACTATCATATTTAAATATTTTATTACTAATAAAATTCAATAATTTATAAATTGTAACGAAAGACATGGGAGTATTGGTAACTAATTGAATTCTAATTATATTCGCTCGTATGAAAATGAAGCTATTGTACTTGATTAGCATTTCTTATTTATTTATTTTTTTTTTTGAATTGATTATTTTAAATTAAATTACAAATATATCATAAATTAATTATATTCTTTGTTTGTTTTTTTCGTTTAAGCTTGTACAAAATTTCAAGATTTTGAAGGTGAACATGTTGAAAAAATGCTTGCATTTGCACTTAATTATTCTGAAATACTTAAACGTAATAATGAACAAACAGGTTTAGCACAAAATGAATTTGCTGAGAAAATTAAACAATTTACTGGTAATGATCTTATTGAAGCATTTGTCGAACAGAAAAAAACAGGCGTAGAACGACCTGGTAAATTTCTTATATTCTTATCTATGAGTCAAATTATTTGTTGTTTTTTTTTCCTTCGTTTTTCTTTTTAACATTCATTTATATAGTTCCTGTACAATTTGAAGAAATTGATAATATTAAAACATCGATAAATTTAACAAATTCTACAAATCTTCCTTCATCAATCACACCTGATTCATCAGGTTGTCTACCGGATGAATTAATTAATTTTGATCCACCAGACACAATAAATGTACCATCATTTCAAGCACATTTTCCTGTTTCATCACCGACTATTTCATCTGGATGGCCATCAACAACAAATATGAAACAAAGTGATAGTAATCGAGGTAAAGTTTTATTTTTTTTTCTGTTTTACTCTTTGTCTATTCTATCAATAAATTCAGTTCATCATCATTATTATAAATTTTTACATGGTTTGTATGACACATATAAGCAATAATAAATAAACCGTCAACGAGAGACATACAGAGCAATTATACATGAAAAAAAAAAGTCATTTCAGTTTTTTTTTTTGTCACAAACACGCAAATCTTTTTCTGCTATATGATTAGGTTCTTCTTTCGACTATTTTTTTTTTTATTAATCAACGCGCCCTTTGCTTTATGATAGTATAGAAGAATACAATAAATAATTGTTTTTTGTTTAAATTTTGATACCCTTTTTTTTTCATATCATTTGTCATATTTTAGCATTAGCATCAACTTCCTCTCTTGGTCATCAATATTTATCAAATAATAATCAAACAATGTCTCCAATATTTAATACTCCACCGATGAGTCTTAGTAATCCAAATAATCCATTAGCACGTTTACAAGAAACAAACACTGAACAAGCATCAAATCCATTTGATGTTAAAATACGACGACCAGCATTTAAAGGTACATTATTATATTAAACAAAAAGAATTTCGAAAGAAAAATGAATATAATCATTTACATGAGAAACTAAAAACATAAAAAGTTTATTTCAGTAGGTTTTTGGCCATCAAATCGTAAGGATAAAAAAGAGAAAAAAGCTGATAAGAAAACATCAAATAATTCCAAAACAACTAAAACAGCTCAATTACAACAACAACATCAACAACAAAACCAACAACATGATGAAACCGGTTCAGTTAATTCACAAAATTCAGCTTTTGAAACAAATGATATTAATAAAATGATGGGTAGTATAGATGGTCTTGATCAAATATCATCAAATAGAACGAAAAACAAATGTGTAAAAAAAACAAAAACAAATATTTTTCTTTGACCTTTTCTTTTTTTTTTATTCTTAGCCAACACCTGAACCATATACACAATCAAGCCCAACGATTCCAAATAGTAATATTAATCGTCCTGTATGTCAAAGTACAATACCATTTTCGACATCAACTTTACGTAAATCAATAAGTTCAAGTGATTCAAGTGACGATGATGATGATGATTTTCCTATATCAAAAATTCAATTTAAAATCAATCCAACAACACAAAAAACACCAATAGCAGAAGAAAATGATGAAACAAATATTATTAATGTTATGCGTCTTGTTGATAAAAATATTGGACATTTTGCAACATATTCACGCGCAGCAGGACGAGTAAGTTCAATTGAACAAAAAAAAGAAAATAAAAAATAGTTTATTTATTTAAAAAAAAACGAATTCTTTTATAGGACGAGGTAAAAAGAAATATAAAAGTTTTGTCTAACTGTTTTGTTGCTTAATAAATAATTAAAGCTGTTGTGTGATGTTAGAAATTTTAAAATTTATATAATAAATTTTTTTTTTTTTTTCTATTTAAACAGAAACCTCCTGATATGAGTAAATCTACATCTAGTGGACTAATTGGTACAAAAATACCACCACCACCACTTCCATCACGTCAAACACCGTAGACGAAATTTTTTTTTTGTCATATTTTGATAATTGATATTTGTAAATTAATTTAGTTCGATGTCAACAAGTGTTACAACAGATAATATTGGTCAATCATCTGCTTTTCCATTATCTTCACCACGTACGTCATTAACAAATACATATGATGGATTTGAATTACGTTCTAAATCAATGAGTGTTGCTACAAGTCATCAAGAAACTATATTACCAGCTCCTGTTCATCCTAGATCGATGACTATGGATACAGAAAGTATGATTATCAGAATATTTCATTCTTTTATATGTTACAAAGTGCACTTAGCTTTAAAATATTATTTTCTAAGTTGATAGTAGATGAAATCAGTACAGGTCTGAAAAATCCAGACTGAGTTGGACCGGTCAGTCTATCGATATGAACTGGTACAGCGATTATAAATCGATTCTTGCAATGAAATTTCTTTTAATAGTGAACTCTCCTAAGTTTTACAACTTAGATCATGACCTTGAAAGAGCTGAAAAGTTGTGTGTAAATATTTAATATGTAGTTTTCGGTTCAAAAAAACATCAATGTCAATATCAATCTATTATTATTATGTCAATAAAGTCAATGTACGCTTTGCTACGCTAAAATATCGAAAACAATGAATGCATTATGATAGTGCAATGAAATCATACGTGATGCATTGATATTACGATCATTTTTATTTTTGAATAAAAAACTACATATTGAATATTAGCAAACAAATTTTGAGATATTTCAGATTCGTGATCTAAGTTGGTAACTTAGGACAGTTTACTATTGAGAAAATTGCATTGTAAGAATCGATCTATTATAGCTGTATCTGCAGACCGATACCTCTTCCATCTATGGAAGGAACGATATACCGGATGAAATAGAAGACTTTGTTTAATTAATTAATTTCTTGAAAAATTGAAACTTTAATTAGTAGATTTACATGAAAATATACCTCGTTTTTTTCAGAATTTTGAACTGAAAATCTTAAGATACCGCGACCTATATTACTTCTAGGCTTTTAAAGCTGTTAAGAGTCTCTTCTCAAAGCCTTCAAAATTAAAAATTATAGAAATAAATGAATCGCAATTTAGATCATTCCGTCTGTACTCAGAAAAATTTCTATGCTTGAACACGATAGAAAACTTGAGGTTTTCCTTTGTGAGGAAAGAGCTATGCTATTATTTAAAAACTTTCATTTTAACAATATTTTGTTATGTAATATTTTTTTTTTAGGTAAAAAACCAACATCTATACCATTAACTGATGATGATACTGAAGTAGCAAATTCATTTCCTGTTGATAGTCCAACAAATAAAACAGCACCATTTATTATTCCACGACCACCTCGAACTCGTCAAACACCTGTAAGAATCAATATATTCATTGTTTTTTCTTTTTCATATATTCCCTATTTCCTTTAAGCATAATAATTTTTCTTCTTTTTATCATTCATCTGAAAATAATCTTTCTATTATACAACCATATGAATATAAAATTAATGTAAAAAAATCAAAATCAGATTTAATTAATTTTAAAACTAATATAATATTTCAAGAAAAATATTCATCAAAAAAAATCTTTCAAATTCGTTTATCAATTATTGCATGTATTCGTTCAATTTGGAAAATTTCAATAAAACGAACACCAATTATTTTTCGAAAAATTTCTCCATTATCAATAAGACATAAAATACCAATAACAACAAAAACAAGTTTAGGTTTTTCAACAAATCAAACTGAAAAAATAATAACAAATAATTTAACAAAACAAATATCAATTTATTCATTTCATACAGCTCGAGAAAGTTTATCTAATGTATCACTGAATGATACAGAATCTATTCGTAAAAAAATTTTTCAATATAATTATTTAAAATTATTTTCCTAATACTAATAGATTCATTACATAGTGTCTCAATGAACAATATTACTCTTAAAATAATTAATAATCATTCATCGGAATTTCCTCCTCGTCTTATTCCTCCATCGAATATTAAATTATGGTGTCGTACACGAACATATAGTGATGAGGTTTTATAAATCGCTTTATGCATCATTATTATTAAGTCTTAAAATAATTTTATCCAAGCTAAGCAGATAAGATTATTGATATTTATAATAAATAAGCTTTTATAAAGAAGAAAAAAGTATCTCATTGATGAATTAAAAGAGAGTTTATATTTGGAGATAGTATTAACTTTGTCAGGGTGGGATTCTTTTTTATTTCGAAACAAAAATTATGAAACACAGAATTAATTAAAGTGACATATATTTCATTTCGAATCAACACTATTAATCTTTCAAAAACTAGTACGGTGTATATGTATGTCACTCGTACCACATCATAGAACAATCCCAGCTAGATCAATTCTTTTTCTTATGAAGAAAGTTGAGACATTTTTATTGTCTTCTTTAATTGATTATTTAATATATTTTAATTTTTATTATTATACAATAAGGTGATATTTCGTTGCCGTAAACAACCTCTTCATACAAAAGAATACAATAGAATAAGTATTGAAAAAAAACGATTCTTTTTCTTAACTGTATTAACGATAAGGAACAACACAGTAACAGTAATTATACTAAATTGATGAATCATTTTCGTATTACTATTAAAGTTAAACAACAAGAAAAAGAACTGTTTGTTTTGTACTTATTCTATTGTAAAATGTAGTTTATACATTGTAAATCTGTTGTATTTTTGTCTGAAGAAGTTGTTTATAGCAATGAAACGTTACCTTATTGTATAATAATAAAAATGTCTATGAATTCAGCTGGACCAATGATCTGAACTAGAGACTTGCGAAAGTGGGATAACATGGGAAAGAAAAGTTGACGAGACTACGAGAAAAAAAATCGTTCCGACCGGAACTGAAGATTATAATCAAATATTCTATAGTTTTAAGCGAATTATTTTGTAAATCAAAGCATAAGCTGAGAAAGATGACCCGAAAAATAACGACTAAATAAACAAAAAAGAAAATCAAGTATTGAAGAATTTATTTAGATATGATATAAATCAAAATCTGGAATAGTTTTCTTCGGACTGGAACTAAATTAGATTTATTGAAGTCATTACCGGAACCAAAAAATCTTAATTCTGTACATTTCTAATTTAATTTCTTGTTTGATAATGTTTAAATATAAATTGTTTAGCTATATTTTAAATAAAAATCGCTTATTTTGCACTTCAGTAGAAAATACAAAGTTCAATCGATTCATTAAATTTTTGTATTTCATATCTTTTCTTTTCAGCAACAACAACCAACAGTGAGTTCAGTTGGTCCATCAATTGCAAATGGTCGTATGACACCATTTACTGGTCCGAACAGTCAAAGTTTTTCTAATAGTTTAATAACATCAACAGATCAACGAATATCTCCATTAACAATTGGTGCTAGTGATCAAATTCCAATAGCAGTTGCTTTTCAAGAAACAATTCATGTTATGATGACTGGTGATGATCAAACAAAGTAAAAAGAAATGTTTTTCCTTTTTGTTTTAGTTATAAAATATTTGTTTCTTTTTTATTTCTTATCAGATGGAAAATTCGAATTCTTGGTGATATGCTTGTTTCATTTCCAGCTGCTATTTTAAATTTACTTGTTAATCCATCACCTATTTTAAATACATTAGAATTTCGTTTACAAAATTTAAATAAAGTAGAAAATATTATTGCAAATCCTCAATTAATTACATCGTAAGAAGACAAAAAAAAAATTTTTCTTTTTGATCAATTGGTTTTTCTTTATTTCAAAAATAGAAATCAATCAATAGAAGAATCATCGGATGGACCAACTTATACATTTAATATGTCAGCATTAAGTAATATTCTTCGTAATTTACAAGAAAAAAATCGTTCATTACCTTTTTTTAATTTTGGAATACTTAAATATGAAGTGAGAATCTTTAATTTAATTTTCTTTTTTTGTTTTTTTGTTTTATTAAATATAACAAAAACAATTTGTTTTTTTTATTATCAAAGGTTAAACATGCAGGAATATCAAACATTCCAATACAAGTATCATCACAATGGACACGCACATTTGATACAATATCAGTTAATATAAATTATCGTTTTAATAGTTCGGCTTTACCAGAATCAATTCGATTAGTTAATGATGTCGTTACATTTTATACAATAATAACAGATGGTCAACAAATAAATCAATCAATACCAATGGCTGAATGGTGAATATTGGTTTTTTTTTGTCTATGATTTATGTTCTATATTGATAAAATAGGTCTCCGGCTGAACATAAATTATCATGGAAAGTTCCATATATATTTGATGGTTCAGGGAGTCTTACAGCAACTATAATGACAACGCAATCAACAACAGATAGTAATGAAAATGATCAACAACCAAAACCATTAACAGCATCATCGATTGTACATGTTCAATTTCTTGCTGAAAACGCATTATTTTCATCAATCAATTTTGAATTTGCATGTCGAGGATATCGAGTATCATTACTTAAAAAGAAAATTTGTAGTGGTAAGTTTTCAATATTGAAATGTAGGATTATAACTTTGCACCCATCCTCTCTCCTATCCCACAGACACCTTAGCAATGTCTGCATCTATTTTGATTTATAATATATGCAAATCAATTGTGTTTCACTTTTTAATCCCGCAAGGATTATGCTAACAACTTTTTTCCTTATCTCTACATCCTGTTACGTTTGGTTTGAAATCGGAACAAAAAATTTTGACGGTTGAAAATATTCACTTTTGTTTTTTTTTGTACAATCGCGATTCCTTCGTCATCGCTATTAGATATTGAATTGAAAATGAACTTTCATAAAACTAAGCGCCCGTTCAGTTTACAGAAGGCTGTGAATAGGCTTCACATAAGTGGGATCGACTTCTTTTAATCCTGATTAAAATTGTCTTAGTTTCGATCTCGGTTTCAGTTTCGATGGAATCGCGACCGAGACTGGCGTAGAAATATATTCAAGTGTCGGATGCCGTTTGACTTTATATTATTATGGCTACGAGTAGGTCTATGTGATAGTAATTAAAGCAGAAAGGAATTCAGGTCCATGAGTTGATGATGAAGAGTTAGGGTCGTTTGAATGAAATCTTTACTGAGAACCAAAGCATTTCCGAAAGATCCAACAGAAAGAGGTTTGAGTTGGATTTTTGCCTACAGGCACGACTGATAGTCATTATTCTCGTGATGTTCAATTTTCAAAAAAACACAGTGGTTTACCATGAAAGGATACAGTGATCATGTGTACTTGGAAATTGAATATTTCAGGTCAAAATACTTTGTTTCGGATTTTTTCCAAAAATGTCCTACTCTCAGTAAAAATTTCATTCAAACAACTCTAACTCTTCACCAGTACGTCATGAACCTAAGTCTCTTTAATCTTTTCTTAATCTCACTAAGACCTATTCATACCCATAATATGAAGTCGAACGGTGTTCGATAGTTTTGTATATTCCCTCGTGAAACCAATATTGTCCATGTCTAGGATGGATTTATATTAATACGACTCATGAAAGGATAGAAGAAGATATAACTTACGCTTGAAAACCGTAACATTTGATTAAGAAACGATTTCTATTTCTATATTAACTGCATACAGATGATTTCAAGTTGACTACGTGAATAATAAACAGTCCTACTTCTTAGTTTTTAAAAAAAAATCTCTCGTATTATTATTTTTTTTCATTCTAGGTAAATACCAGTCAGAGCCAGATCAAAATGAACCATTACATTTCTTTAAACGACCATCACTTGATCAAAATCGTATGTCTTTATCAACATCACTTGTTGCCTAATATTCATTTTGCTCATCATCAATGCAATATAATATAAAACATTTCGATAATATTCTTTAGTTCTTTTTTTCACATAGTCTTATAGAATATTGGAAGAATGTGTGTGCGATGTTAGTGAACAGTCCACCTATTTTTGGTTTGTTATCTTTGAGAGATATGCACACTTATGTTTAGTCGATATCATTTATTATCTAGCCACAATTTTCTGTTTTCTTATCTGAGCACGCAACCAAACAAGAAAAAAATTCATGCGATATGTACATTTATTATAAATATATATATTAAATCATTTATCATTGTGACCTTTCATTCTATTTATTGTTGATGAATTTACAGATGAAAGAAAATCAAGAGAATAAAAAAAAAAACAGAGAGTCAATTAAAAATCAATTCCATTTGTCATTTTTTCTTTTAATAATATAGTATTTTCTAACCATGTTTGACGAAAACGAAATGTATCTGGATAATGAATAAGTCGCATTGTTTCCAATACAAATGAAACTTGAATAGATGTATTCTAAGATATATTAAATTTAAAACTTTATGAAATTATTATATTTATTTACTTTCGGTTTAACTTTAGAAACATCAAGAGTAAAATATATAGATACTGTTTGTCTTGGTATTGGTTGTCGTCTTGTTGGTATTGAATAACGAACCTATCAAGAAATATAATTGAAAAAAAAAAAAAAGATCATTTTTAAAAAAACAAAAGAAAAAAGGTTCTATTTACTCGATATATATAAAGATCATTAAATTCAAGAGATTTTTTTTCAAGAAAATCAATTGCATATAACCAACATGCATCTTGACCACCGGGTGTTGTTTTCCATTCCTTCAATAAATTTCAATCATTTTTTTAATGCTGTTTAAAAATTGAACAAGCTTGGATAGGGTCAACTTCTTCGTTAAATAACACAATAGTTTTATGATAATGTTCATTTCGGTACCTTTCGTGATGCCAAAGAAAGAAACTAACGAACGAACCTTGAAATATGATAAATTTCTTTTGAAATGAGTCTGATCTCATTAGGTATACAGAGATCGATGTGTCTTGATTTTCTAAATTTCTTCTTATAAGTATTTTATTTATTTTTTATTATGCATCAATAGTGCTGCATTGTTTGTACTTGAAATTTATTTTTATAGAATAATAGGTGTATTCAACGTAAGTACAGTTCAAGATTCTTTTTACATATACGATAGTTTCTATGCATCAGCCACAAAAGTATGTTGAGTTTTAACATGGAGATTAGCCGATTTCTCTATGGATATTTTTAAGAAATATTGATTAGTTAGAAAAGAGCATTTGAAGAAAACATCGTTGAGCAACAACATATCGAGCTACATACTTCAGACTAGAGAAAATCTACAAGAATTTGTGTCTATGATTCTTTCGTCTTACGCTAATGAGTGTTTCAGAATAAACTACACTAAATCTGAACGCCTTTCATAAGCATAAAAAGTTTTCTTTATATGCTAAGAGACATAGAATTTCAAGATGTACAAAAATGTCGACTTTATTTGTCAAACAAGTTTAATCTTGTCGACGACAAATTTAAAAGATTCATATCTAATCAGTCATTCAACTGCGATTCTTATTTTCTGTTGATATCTATTTATTTTTGTCAAGCCTTTCCTTGTTAAAGTCGATGTCAAAAGTAAATTACTTAATACCAATAGATAGAGAATTTTGTGTTCTATATCTTCACAACCTTTAGACGTTTCTCGGTATTTGTGTGCATTTTGGAAAATCGCGTTGTCAAAAGCCAGACTTACTCTATGAAATATTTATTATTATGCTGTCGGATGTAGAATTTAATTCTGAACAAATCAGTATAAATATTAAATTGAACAGTGAAAATGTATAAATTGTTTAAAATTAGAAAACAACAATGCGATAAGTTTACCAGAAAAAGAACGTTTTTAGTGATATTATAACGTTGTTTTTTTTACTTCAAAACTGTTTCTTCTAAATTTCTTAAACAACTATTGAAAGATGCAGAATTCTACGGGAAAATTTATGAAATAGTTGAACTTTTATCGAGATCTTTATTAAAAAATTGTCATCGATTTTTTTTGTTTTCTTGACTATCGCAGTCGGACGACTGAGTAGATATTCCTCTTCTAAATTTTGTGTCAATGAGAGAAAGTTGTTTGAGAAACAAAATCGACAATTTTGTAGAGTTTGGAATTTTTTATCTTTAGGCATACAAGGAAAATTTTTTATGATTGAGAAACAAGGGAAAAATCCACTGAGATTTAGTGCAATTTTTGCTGAGGCATCCGTTATAAGTAGTAGATGTCATGTTCACTGGTCTGAACGATATTAAACTATAAAATAGAGCATAAAAGAATATGACAATCTTTTAAGACAACATCGATAGCACACAAAAATGTAGTTTTTATCTATGTTGCTTCATATCTCATAGAGAAAAGAAATTATTACAAAGATATTACTTAGAATTAATACTCGTCATATGTTTTTATTTTCTGACTTTTCATATAAGTAAATATGATTTTTATTAAAATCGATCACATGTTCTAAAACTTCTTGAACTAGATTCTTTAAACATAAAAAGAAATCTACCTCTTCAGAAAGTTATTTATATTTAAAAATTAGTTCATTTATGAAAATGATTCCGTCACAAGAATACTTTTTAATTCATTTTTAGTCTAAACCTTACTCTTTGAATAAGTGCTCTCGCGTTACACTCTTTTATGCTCTATTCAAAGAACTAATTGGCTTTTTAATGAAAATTTCACTTTCATTAGAAAGACCATGACGGAATCAGCATCGAGTACTCGAGTTACTTGGTGCAAATAAAAAATAGGAATTTCGTTTTTCTCTCAGATTATTATTTTCGATATAAGTTTAGATAGGCGAAGAAATTTTAGAAATTTACTGCCTAATTCTGAAGTTGATTTATGAAAGTTTCGAGTTATTTGCATTATTAGAATTAAAGACAACATTTCAATCGTAATATCTGATATGCACATCATGCTTTTATAAAAGAATTTTTAAGTCAAAAGAAGAATGATGAAGTTTATTTCGAGGAGCTAAAGTGAAATATCTGAAGAAATAAACATCGAAGAAAGCATGAACATTTGTTAAAACAGAATTCCAACACAAAGCATTTTCCTTTCTTAAAATTCATTCTTGTATATTTTTCAAATTTTCTTTTTCCATATATATAGTGTATCGTCTAAGCAACAACTGTTTTAGTTCTTTATAGAAGACTTAAACTCGATGTCTATTTTTGGTGATTCTGTCACTATTGAAGAGATCGTATAATGAATTTTGTTAACAAAAACTCGTACTCTGCGTCAGATCACCTTCAAAAATGATTTTTTAGTTCAAATCTTATACAAATAATATTCTTAATGGGACTAGTTTATTTAAAAAAATGTCAAATCTGATAGTTTCTGAATAAAATTATTCTCATGAAGAAAATTATTTATTGAAATTTTGGGCTCGAAAGTTTATTCTGAAAGTGACCTATGAGATAGTACAGCATTCCGGCACAAAAACTCATAGTGGCCATAAGTTAAGAGGAAAAATTCCTGTCTAAGAATCCTCTAAGATTATCTCTAGTCTCAATAACGCCTGCCTAATGAAGTAAGACTCATCTTTAAAAAAACTGATTTATTTCTTTGCGAGGTTCTTTCATAATTTTACTTTAATTAAAATATTTTTCGTAGAGGCATGTTGTTCATTATTGAGTCCATTCTAAGATAAAAACTCATTGTTTCGAAAATTTGTATGTTCAACATTTTTTTTTTGATAAGTCATTCAAAATTTGTTTTTAATCAAAATAATTTGAATATCATACATCTACATGAATATGTCTATTAAACGAAATCTTTATTTACTTTTTCAATATATTCAGTAATTTTTTCTATACCAATATTTTCATTTATAAATTCAGCAATTGTTGGCCATCTTACAATCGATTTTTCTTGTAACTTTTTTTGCCATTCATCATTTTCTAATTCAATAAAGCGGCCTCGTTCATGATTATGTCTATTTTCATTTAAATTTTTATCAGTTGTATTTTGTACATTAAGTAATGATTGAGCAAGAACTTCATCAACAATACGTTGTGCTTCATATGCAATTAAATCATAATCTTCAGATTGAAGTATAGACTATGAAAAAAAAAAAGAAAGACAAAGAAAAACAATATTAATAATAATAGAAATAACCTACTGCAGGTAAATCAATATTGTTGACAGCCATTGTAAGTAGATAGATTTGTTAATTAATCAAAAATATAAATGTTTAAATATCTACGGACATTAGCAACTCAGTTACCATGGTAAATTATTTTCAATTGATATCAGTGATTTGTAAATAATCAACCAATAAAAATGTTTTGCTTTCATATCCATTGAATACCTTTGTTTATTTTTTTTCTTTCTTTTTTCTTGGCCTTGGTCCTATTAAAATATTACTTTTTATTGTATTCTATAGAAATTTTAAAAAAAAATGTTTTTGTGATTTTGAGACATCATGTATTAATTATTTAATGTGAAATGTTTAGTAATACACAACAAACTTTGTGGAAGACAGAACATTTCATACCTGGTCGGTAAGATTTTTGTTTATAGAAAAAGAAAAAAAAAATTAAATTTTTTTATTTTTTTTTTATAAGATCCATTTTTGACGCACAAAATCCACCTCTTTCATCAAATCTATCTACCAAATCTATTATAACAAATTCAATAATGTCAAAAAAGAAAGATCAAGAAAAATTTACTGAATATTCAATAAATACAGATGATGCTTGGGAAATCGATGATGGAACAATGACATCAAAACTACTCGATAATAATGTAAATGATAATTTAGATATTTCCAAACAGGTTTGAAATTTTTTTTGATTGAATACAAAAACAAAATTAACTGTTCGTTTTAGACAAATGCAGAAATACCACCAAAAATTATTCAACAACAAAAATTAAATACAGCTACACTTGATTCATCAACTGGTAATGAAAAAAAAACCTTGATTCATTGAGTATTCTGAATTATCCTAGGAGACAATATGACAATGCAAATTAATAAAATTTTTTATGTAAATTGAATTATTCATCTAGTATATGAAAATTTCTGATCGATAAATTATTCCTAAACTAAGTGATATAAAATATAATAACAAGAAAGAAGAACTCAAGGGATTTCTATCCAACTAAAATAAAATAAGAATTTATTCACCTTAAGTCATGTCACGAAATTCGACTTTCGGATGAATTTTTGTCAACAGTGCAATTAGATCATATAGTAAAACTAAAAAGATACTTCTGTCAGTCAAATTAACAATAATATATACTAGTTCTATGATGAACAATAGTGACAAATGATATTTTATTTAATAAGGTCAAAGTCACTATTAATAATAAATTCAGACGTATCATTAGAATGCATAATTAAAGATAATTCTTTTTCTTTTAATATTCGAACTCTTTCACTTAAAAATGCAAGTCACACTAACTGTGTATTAAAATGGCAATATTCATTAAAAATGAATCTATAGAATAAAAATAGATCAAAAATTTTTTTTCTTCTAGTTCGAAAACCAACAAATCTAAGTTCTTCATATCCAGGCATTAGTCGACGAATCGATGATAATCTAAATTCAAAAACATTAATACCTACGCGATATACAAATAATACAAATATAATTTCATCTTCAACAACTAATAGTACAAGAGTTAATTTAGTTACAATAACTGATATTGATCATCAAAAAGAAAATAAATTTAAACAAATATTTGATCAATCTACAATTGATCTTAGTAAAAATTAATTTTTTTATTTTCGATTATAAAAAATTATTTATTTTTGATTTATTTAGATAAACTTCGTAAAGCTAGTTGGAATGGAATTCCACACCAATATCGTGCACAAACATGGAAATTACTTTGTGTATGTTATATTAATTTATTTCTTCAGTTCATTCGTTTTATTTTCAGGGTTATCTACCACCAAAAGTCGAACGACGAGAAGATACATTAACACGAAAACGTGATGAATATTGGTCATATGTCAATCAGTATTATCATACACGTACTGATAGTGAACATCAAGATACATTTAGACAGGTTCATTTTTACCTTTAAACAAATCGATTATGAACATTTTTTGATATCTAATTCTGAGGAAAATGTTTTTATTTTTTATGGAAAAAAAACCAGTAGTCTCGGTTTAGTATTTTATTCAGCATTTAACTCAGTCTATATGTATATTATACGATGCATGTATTGTTTCACATGGAAGAGGGATTTACAATGGAGATTAGAGGAGAAAGAAGAAACTCACACTTTTAACATACAGAAAGTGAAATAACGACACAAATCATATTCATAAATAAAACCATCAGTCCTATACATATTCATTCTAGTGAAGTGATCAGATGGGAGCTAGAAGGCTTTGAATCCTCCCTTAATAACTTTTTTCTGGTTATAACACTTATTCATTCGCGTTTATGGTTAGCACAAAAACACAAATCGTGTAGCTAGACCAAACGAACATGTTCATAAACGATCCTATCTCGTGAGGTATTGGTATATAACATGAGTCAATATTATGATCGTATTTCTCCGTCTGTGATATGGAGGAATACGATCATTTACCAACGTAATCATCGTTGGTCAACGGAGTTCGTATATGATACAAAGAAATATGGTTGTAATACTGAGCCGTGCGATATACCAGAATACGCTTGTTTCCAAGTTAATATACATTTCGTGTTTTTCATCCTGAGTAGGGATAATGTAGTATATTATTATATAATAATATCCAATTGTCTTAAGGGTAATAAAAGAAAATGTTTACATATACACATCTTCAATATTTTTGTTGAATTTCTGAAATAGTCATATTGCATGATATATATCGTACTTAGGGCATACTAAAAGTTCTGACCACGATGTTTAAAGAATCTTTTCGGATAAGGAGACCTATTAAAAAATGAAAAACCAAATATACCATATTGTAGAGTTTTTTGAGGTACGTCGAATGGTATATAGTAAATCGTGTTTTCATAAGACTTTAGTATTAGTCGAAAGTATTTATAAAATATTTTTTCTCATATATGATTTTGTAGAGTTTTTGATGGGCTACAACCTTCTATATGTAGCATCTCCGATCATCTTGCCAGTGTGTGTGTGTAGTCATCTATTAGTAAATTGACTCTTAAGTTCTTCAAAGTCTTATGAAAATAGGATTTACTATATTACCATTCGACACGTCTCAAAAAGCTCTACAACATGGTATATTTGGTTTTTCATTTCTCAATAGGTTCCCTTATCCGAAAAGATTCGTTAAACGCCATGGTCAGAACTTTTGGAATGCCCTAAATATCGAACTCTATCCAGTCAACTAGACAGTGTTTAGTTAGCTTTCTTAATCTATAAGGAACGACATTATTCTAACGAAAGCTCATTGATCTGATTCAGCTGGTGTCAGGTTTTTGTGCCGTATACTATTTGTCAACTCTTTCCAAATGTTGATATTCACTGTCATCAGAGATTTAAATTATCGTTTTTGGAAGAAAATACTTAGATAAAAGAATATTTCTATTGAATTGAAAGCATCAATTCATGATACATTTTAAATTTAGATTCATATAGACATTCCGCGTATGTCGCCATTAATGGCAATATTCCAACAAGTTGTTGTACAAGAATTATTTGAACGTATTTTATTTATTTGGGCTATTCGTCATCCAGCCAGTGGTTACGTTCAAGGTATAAATGATCTTATATTACCATTTTTTGTTGTTTTTCTTTCGGAATTTATTGACAATGGTAAGTTAAATATAATCTTTTAATTAATAAGAAAAACTTAATTAAAAATTCTAGATGTTGATATTGAAAATTTTGATATTAGTTCATTATCTGACACAAATCGACGTATTATTGAAGCTGATAGTTACTGGGCGACATCATATTTACTTGAAGGTATTCAAGATAATTATACATTTGCTCAACCTGGTATTCAATATAAAGTTCGAACGTTAGAAGAACTTATTAAACGTATTGATGGTTTGTTTATGAAAAAATATTTCTTTTTGTTTTTATTTTCAAGAATATTTTGTTTTTCTAGAACCACTTTATCGACATTTAAAAAGTCAAAATATTGAATTTTTACAATTTGCATTTCGTTGGATGAATAATTTACTTATGAGAGAATTACCTGTAAGATGTACGATTCGTCTTTGGGATACATATCTTGTATGTTGGATTTTTGTTTTTTTCTTTTTTTTTATCAATTACAAACAAACTTCAATCTTTTTCTTATTTAGGCTGAACAAGATGGTTTCTCGCATTTCCATTTGTATATATGTGCAGCATTTCTTATTCGTTTTTCAAAAGATCTCTTACGAGAAAAAGATTTTCATGTAAAAATAAGAATAAAAAAAAAAAAAAGAAATAAAAGTTCATTTTTTATTTTATTTACAAATTAAATAGGGTTTATTACTTCTTCTTCAAAATTTACCAACACAATCATGGACAAGTGATGATATAAGTATATTAACAGCTGAAGCATATCAATTAAAAGTTATGTTTGCAAATGCTCCACGACATTTATCAAATTCATGAACAGTTTTTCAACATGCGTTTGATTTAATTAATATAATTATTATCTTTTCTCTTACACCATTGATCTCTTCATAATTCATTAATCTGAAAAAAAAAAATCTCGAGTGATATATTTTCGCTTTTTTTATATTAAAAACAAATAATTAATATAATTCTTTTCTTTCTTTTTTTCTTTGTTATAGACCTTTGTTTTGCAATAGTTAATTGTTATGTACTTGATATTAAATTTTTTTCTACATATATAAATAACTTGGTTAGAAAATTGATACTTAATTATTTTTTGTTTTATTCTTTGTATATTCATAGGAAAAGTGTTTAGGGTATGTTATGAAGCAAATATTGATTTTTCTTTTTTCGTTTGATTAGATGCATGCTATCTTTCATTCATTGATCATATATTTAATTGTAATCTAAAGATAATTAGACATCTGGTGATTAGAGCTTCTCGTAGCAATAAATCATTTTTAATTTATCTTATAAGGTGGTTCGTATTGCAATAAGAGAAAATTTAAAAGATGTATGGTGATGAGTCTTTCTCCTTGGATTAGTATGAGTATGTGATAGTAAAGGTTTCAATAAAATAGTGTTGTCCTTCTCAAATTACCTTGAAAAATGACTTATTTTACACAAATAAAGTTCTCAATGGGATTAGTTGATTGAGAAAGTATTCAATCTTCTATACTCAAATATTCATAGTAGAAGTTCTGTTATACAAAAAAAAATAAACAAACGTTGTTTTTATCTTTATATCTAAGAATGGAAGATTCTAGAAGATTTTATAGTTTCTCAATAAAATTAGTCGCACAGAGAACATTATTTATTTAAAGTTTGAACTCGAAAGTTGATTCTAAAAGTGGTCTAAGAGAGAATGTGGCATTCCATTGAGAAATTCATTGGCAATGGTGCTAAATCAAGAAGAAAAATTCATGAATCTGAATCCCTTCAGACAATTTCTAATCTCAATAGTATCTGTCTAACGAGGTAAGATTTATTATTTTGCTAGGTTCTCTCATTAGATTGATTGATATCTTAAAAAAAAAAGATTATTTTGATATACGCTTGAGTCAGTAGTTTCGTGTCTATCCGAAACTATCGTGAATAGAAGCCGGATATACAGTCAGGCGACAATAATAAGAGAATTCTCTTGTTCCAAACAAAATTAAATAAAACCTATGAAGAGAAACTTTGACATTTATTATCGTAATGTATTTATAGACGGTATTCAGATATTAAAATGAAAACAAAAATGTCACTTTCAACATTCACTATTATTGATTCTTCTATGAATAGTATATAACGTTTGACGGAAATACTCATCTTCTTTTAGTATGTTTAATTTTTATCTCAGAGAAATACTTGAATGTCTTAAGTTCACCATGAGTCATGTTCATACTATAGAATTTTTAGACATTTCGAAAGAAATAAAAGTATCTAAAAGGAATGACATTTTTATAAATTTTTGAAATTTATTAACAAATGACTAAATTAATATGTAAAAAAAATAAATCATTATGTAAATTTCATTGTGATGATATTTGATCTCATGATAGAAAATATGAAAAAAAAGAATCATTAGTCATTAGAAATTATTTGACTATAGATGTAAACTTGAACAAGTCATTGATTAAGTTGATGTCAACAACGGAAGAGAATAATGAATGAAAGAAAAATGAGCTTTCTATTAATGTTGTTCTATTTCCTGTTATACAGAAAGAAAAGAAAACCAATCACTCTTTTTTTTCTCTCTTAAGTAAAAAAAAAAAGAGGCCTCATAGAAATATTTCACAGTCACAGAAAGAAAAAAAAGCATCATGTTCATTCTATGGAATAGATCAGAAAATATTGTTCTGAATTCTTTTTTTTTTTTTGTTTTAGATTTTTCTATTATATTTTCACGAATTAAATCATTAAAAAATGTCAAACGTCGGAAACAAACAGAAATTAATTGAACAACTACGTGCTGAAGCAAATTTCGATCGTATTAAAGTATCAGTTGCATGTAAAGATTTAATTAAATATTGTCAAGATCATGAAAGTGGAGATGTTTTAGTTGTTGGTTGGGATAAATTTCATATAGATAATCCGTTTAAAGAAAAACAAATATGTGTTATGTTATGACTACGATATATTGTCTTATTCATTTATTTAATCAAACATATTCTTAATATTCTCCTACGTTATTGGCGTCATCATTGGAATTGAATAAATATTTATTTGTACTTTCCTTCTTTGTGCAATCTTCTATATTCTATTTGCTGTGAGCGTATATTACCTTCTGCTTTTTCTTTTATGTATCTATGCATGTTGTGCATCATTCTGCAAAGGTTATTGCCTTTGTTAGTTTTATATCAAAATTATGGATACTAATAAAAAGAATGACATGTTTCATATTAATGACTCTATGTTACCTATCAAACTGTAGACAAACTATTCAAATTTGTCTAGTTTTGTATTTTCATGTCAATATTAGAATAATCAATTCATATTGTTCTAATCAAAGTGCGCTGATAAGATTACAATAACCATATTATGTGCAAAAAATTTAGCTTTGAATGACGTTTTTTTGCATAAATTTTTTTCAATAAATTGTTTTTTATCGTGTGCGTAAATATTCTCAATGTGATATAGTAAAATAGTAAGAATAATACGTAAAAAAAAAGTGCTTGATTATAATTTCATGTGTTTGATAAGTGTGTACATGTGAATCGACTTTTTTTTGTTCTTTCTCTTATTGAATTAGTAATGAACAGATAAAATTAATCAAATAAATATATGAAATTATATTCATTCTGATAGATTCTTAACGGATATATCAATTAAAACAAAATAGAAATAAAGAAATCTATAATGAAATAAGTTTTTAATTTACATCAGAATGTTTGTTTTCTTTTTTATAATAGATAGAATTATATATGTAATATGAAAGCTCATATTTGATCATCATCTGTTCAATCTTCTGTTTCGATTATTTGAACAAACGATAATTAAATTTCATTGTACTTATTATATATGATAAATGCATTATAGAAACATGGTGTCGATATATTTGATTGTTTTACTGCATAATAGATTCGGTCGAGTAGATGATTCATTAATGGAAGATAAAAGTTTTTGCTTTTATAAATCACTATAAAAGCGTTTTTTTTTCTTCGCAAACTAGACAGTTTTAATACTGATGATTCTCTTCAATGGAAATTTATCATGGAAAAAAATTTTTTTTTTTATTAAGTCATATTGATATTAAGTTCTGTTATGGGCACAAAATTGGTTAATTATTTAGTGTGATGATTTGCATAGATGTATTTGTATATCCTACGATTTATAGTAAATATATTTCGTATAGATATAAGAAATAACAACACGAATATAACGTATGAAGCAGATTAAGTATATAGTTAATAAAAAAATGTTCATATCTGATGAATATTTAATCAAGATACAAACCAAATGTAGGATTTGTAGTCTTATGAAGTTTTTTATTCACTGATTAATGCCAGGAAAAATAAAACATATGGAAGTAAATAATGAAAAGTGCTATAATAGTGAAACAGAACTGTCATATCATTTCTATACTGATTAAAAGGTAGATATGACTAAACAAAGGTTGAATTTGATTGTCAGAGAGTAAAAGTGTAGAATGACTCATGATAGTATATCGACTACTCTGATCTGACCGTTTAGTTGACTAATATCGATATAGATAAGGAATAAATCCTATCGGTTACAATTCGAGATAGAGCAACTTAATGAAGACTTGCTTTTTGATTTTTGTGTTCTTGAAATGAGAATTTTTAATTTAATTTTGCAAAGAAATTAGCGTTCATTTGTTTAGTTTCAATCCTCAGAATAGATCATCAAAAATTGATTCATTCTATTCTCCATACTTTCTCTACAGAATTTCTAAAAAGTCGGTTACTACTGCAATCTCAACAGAAGTACATAAGTGCGTAGCAAAATGTAGAAAAAAAGATGTGATTTCGTTTCTTTACTTTATAAACTCTATTATCAATTAAGTGTATATATGAAATTCCCTTTTAAATTACAATAAATATCAGTTTATTTTCTTTATTCATCTTTTTATTAAATGTAAATCAAAACTCACAAAAAATATTCAATAGACAAAATGCGAGAATAAAATATTTTTCAAAGAAAAAAAAACGTAACGTTCAAATGTATTATTTGATTTATAAACAATGTCAAGATTAAACATGTTATGATGATGATGAATTATTCGTTGATTTTGATGATTCAACATGAGTTTTATTAGTTGCTGCTGCTTTCGTTGTAATAACCTTTTATTATAATATATAATTAGAAAATTTCAATTAATAAAATGAAAAATATAAAAGAACATACTGTAGTTGTAGTTGATGCAAGACGATGTGAAGCATCTTCTTGTCCAAGTGCAACAACTCGTTCAGCAATATCATCTGTCATAAAATCAAATAAATTAATCATATATATGATTCAATAGAAATCTTTACTAATTTTTGCATGAGTTTGAGCTTGAGCTTCTCTAAGAACACCCTATAGAAAAAGAAAAAAGTTATTTAAGAAAATCAGATTTTTTTAATATTAACATACCATCTTTAAACGATTAGCTTCTTCATTAAGATCATCAATACGTTGACGTGCTGCTGCAAGAATAAGTTCTTGTCGATGATTAAGTTCTTTTTCAAGTTGAGCAAGTAACGTTGCTTTTTCAACATCAAGTTTAGCAATATGTTCTTGAATGTTAAGTTTAAAATTATGCTCAATTTCTAACAAGAGACAAGAAAAAAAAATAATTTCATTGAAAATAAAATTGATTAAATAAATACCAGCTGTACGTAAATTAGCATCAGTAAGAAGTTGTTGTTGATGTCCTTGTGTTTCAGCAACAATTTTTTTAATTGATTCAGCAACAGCTTCGTTAATTTCTTCATTACGTTTACGTGAATATTCATCAATTTGACGATGTGTTGATCCTTAAATAAAATAAAATAAAAAATAAGATTTTCTTTTACTTCCATTTGATTAGATATACCAAGTCGAGCCATAAGATCAGTTATCTTTTTTTCATTTTCCATCTTAACTTTTGATTGCGTTTCAGTTTGAACAACTGATTGTACATGAACATTTTCAGCTTGTGTTGAATGTATTTTAGTTGATCCAGAGTTTGATGAAACATTCATAGTAGAGGTAGTTACATGAGACATTATCGATTGATTTTAATGTATCGTTATATGAATAAAATGTTTATGATAGATAAATGTAACAAGAGAAGGCAAATAGTAGAACTATATATAAGAACAAATATGTTTTTATGTAGGCCTCGATCACGTTTTTGTTTCTCTTCTAACGATACATAGTTCATGCCATTCTCGATAATCGTTTGACCTTTTGTTATACTCTTGTCAAATAGTGATAAAATCTCGTTTAAGTGTATCACGCAATTGTAGTAAATATGTACGCCATTGCAATGGGATGGACTGAAAAACGTACGTGTCGCATTAGTGAATATCTATGTTAAGGACAAAAATAGAATCATATTCATTTAAATTTTTTACATATATTCGTTTGAAAA
>CAJNOL010001780.1:44202-54302 GCA_905250125.1 Rotaria sordida
ATCTAAACTATTCTATGAAAAATAAAATACCTTTTACAAATCAAATTGTTACCTTGATAGATATAATTTATCTGTTTGATTAGCATTCACTGAAAAAGCATCCAAATAACTAAATATTTTTCTGTACTTCTTAACTTGTATGATAAGAGTAAGAGATAAATAGTTTTCTTGTCGCCAATGGATAGTTCTCACTTTTAAAATATGTTCTTTACAAAAATCAATAATTTAAAATTTTATTGCAAATTTAAACAAAGTGTTTTCTGAATATAAACTCATATTACCATTGTAAATAGGATTTATTGTTCAAGATTTTTCCGATCATGAAGTTTCATTAAAAATTGATCAATTAATAATCTTTTCTTTTCTCTTTTTCATGAGGGAAATACTCCAACAACGGATTTCAATCTTTCGATTTCAACTTGTGGCGATAAGTAGTAAGATTAAGAAATGCTTATCAAAACTAATAGGGTATGAATATGGGTAGTGAGTGTTAGGATCTTCTCATCACTCTTTCCAATACCCGTACTCCAAATCTCGTTTACCTCTACCAACAAGTATCTATTGAGTATCATTGAGTATGATCAAATATTGATTTCCATGTTTTTTTGTTGTTGTTGATATAAATTCACTATCTTCATATATGAACACTCTTGTCGATCCATCCATTTCTATCTGGTGAAAAAGCATCGAGTGCTCTTGCTACTTTATCTACATGTTCAATCCATGGAAAATCATTCGTTTCAACTAAATCTTTTGGAAGTGTGATATCATGATATTCACTCCTTAGAGTCGACATAGAGGATATTGCGTAACAAAATTCAGAGTGATCGAGAAAGTATGGATGCTCGCCTGTATGTCACATAATGTTTATCAAAATATGGATCGTTTATGTTGTTGATGAATTTACCGCAAGCAACGGTTCACTTTGATTTTTCACACACCAAAGTTGCGAAACTTTTTGTTATTGTTATAGACATTATCGAGATTAATATCTTAAGGTCTAGTAAAACATACAAAAAAGAAATGGAGATTGAAACATTGTATGGATATTGTAGTAGAACATTGCATATTGAAAATGACATGAGAACTTGAACGAAAATACTCATAGATTATCTGAAAAGCGGATACAAATTAACAAATACTAAACTTCACAGAGAATCTGAGAAAAAATGATTAGCAAGACAATGTCTCCGTTTAACAGTAACGGAATCTAGATTGCTTTGTCAATGAAGACACACTTATAATTATCAGCATCTTTTGCAAAACCAATGTGTACGATAAATACTCGTGGCTATGAGATCTAGAAAAATGGTGTAGTGAATGTATTTGCTAAGAGTTTTGGTATTTCTGACAGCATTAGTTCCACCAATTATCCCATTCGATTTCATCTTATATATAGAAGGAGATGAGATCATTCCACTATTAAATATCGAGTGTTCTTGTCAAATATATGAAATCGAATAGAACGACTTATTATCAGTTACTAAAACCAATCTTTTTCTGATATCGTACAAAAATATATTATATGCATTGGAAATAATGAAATTAAATCATCTTTATTCGTTTCATTATTTTTTTTCACTAAATTCAAGCATCAAAAAAGACTGAATTATGTTCGTATCCATGAACCATCAGCCATTATTTTGGACATTCATTACGATGAATGCAAGTACTGCCAGTACTGTTATTCATGCGGACATACTCCGAATGACGACAAAAGCATCCAGTGATACATTGTTCAGTACAAAATTCGGGTTTGTTATTACAAGTTTCGGGACATGCTGAACCACAATCTGTGAATACCTCGTTTATGCCACAACATTCTTTGGATTGAACACATCTACCATCTTTCGTACGGTATAAGCCTTGCTTGCAGAAACAGCCTTGCATGCACACTCTGGGACATATTTTAGGTAGCTTTGGAAGTGGATAAGACCAATCTTCACATACCGGTGGACATGCAGAACCACACGTCAAGTACATTTCGTTCTCACCACAATTGTTAACATCGATTGGTTTACATTCTTCACGTTTGATGCAACGACTGTTGGTATCGTTCGATTCTCGTACATATCCTGTTTTACAAAAACAGCCGAACCTGCACATCAATACGCAAATTTGAGGTTTGTAGTTGCATGTTTCAATACACGTTGAACCACAAGTGTATTCTTCGTTTTCACTACATTGATTCACTGTTAGTGATTGAAAAACTTTCTATTCATCAATATTTATTTTAGAAATACTTTTACCTAAACCTTGAGCGACTATAAGATGCACAAACAAAAGTTTGATAAACATATGTAGAATCAAGGCCATGTTTCGAATATGTGAGTCGAAGTATCAGAATGAATAAGTACAACACAATATAGTTGGGCTTTAATAAATAGATAAAATGCGACAGAAATAAATCGAATATTGAGATAACAGTATCATGAGAATAAATACAGATTTGTATCAAAGTCCGAACAAATAATAAAGAGCCCCATAGAACACAGGATGAAATATGAGTGAGAAATTAGTCTTTTTACATATAAGATCATAACAAGGGAACGAGTTAACAATATCAACAATTATTGAAGTATGATTTCTCCATGATATATTTTATCAACGATAAATATTATCACAAAAAAAAGGATTATAACTTTAAATATAAATCAGAATTCGCCAGCTATTTCATCATGATCGAAAATGTGTATGTTCCCATGATTGGTGTCCAACAATAGAGAGAAAAAATAATTATCTATACAAATTCAATGGCTGAACAACATCTATTCAATCTTCGGAAGAAAAGGCTACACGGTGTCAAAGCACATGCTAACATGTTAATTCAAGAGACGTTATGAATATCTCTCATCTTTTTTTTGCCAGCTGTGTAACCAGACGATTCGTCACATTGATATAATTCAATAATAACTTTTATTTATTTATTTATTTATTGATGAAGTAACTTATTAAGTTAAGTTTTAAACACGCAATTCACCGTCTATAAAAATTATTGGAAATATTTCTAATCACTTACTTCGTATCGCAGCTCAAGATTTCGGACACATAGATAAAATACTTTGAGAAAGCAAGTGAAACCTTAGTGCTCAATAATAAAGAGTAACTTTGGCATAATCAGAAAAAATAACTTTTAATGAATTCATTTTTTCTATATTTCCATACATGATCTACGAATTCTGTTAGTTTAAGGTTTCTTGCCCCTCAAGATAGGTCTTCAAGTTATTATGTGATATTAAACTGAAACTTTGTGTATATGCTGAAGTTGGCTAATTATATACAGAAAAAAGATTCAGCCTCATATCTAGAGATGTGCTGAATCAACAAATAAAAAGGAATCGGGGTCGTGACTACAAAAAGAAAAGTTTTTCGAACCGGAACTAAAAGTTGTTGTTGATTTTTTAGTAATTTTTAGCACATTATGTTAGAAATGACACCAATTGAAGTAAAATTCAAGAGAGAGATTTAAAAAAAAACAAATTGTATTCGTTGGCTGAATTAATCCAAACACGAGTATTGAAGACTTTTTATATTTAATGCAAATAAATTCTGAAAGTTTTTTCTAAGTGGGAACCAAACCAGATTTAATAGGACTATGACTCGACCCATTGACAAAGAAGTTACCGAGATCGGGACTAAAAAAGCTTGGCCCTGCATATCTCGAATTCTAATATATTCTCGAAATTTTGGTGGTGAGAGGGAGAGGGACCTTAAAAACTATCATCTCTTATTTTATACATTTAAAATTAAATTTGTCGGATTAAGTCGATGATTGTTACAGCATCAGGACTATTTTTAATGATACCTTGCGTCGAAGAGCTTTTTCATCTCATCGACATTATTCATGAAGTAGAAAACAGATCCGTTTTTTATCATGCCAAGACTCATTTATAACGGTACTACTCGAGATCAAAAATTGAAATTTAGTGATTAGAAACATTTCCAACAATTTGTATCATCGTTGAATTATGTCTTTCAAACTTAACTTGACAAGTCACTTCATCAATAAATAAATAAATAAATATGAGTTATTATTGAACTGAATTATGTCATTGTGATGAATTGTCCTAACAGCGAATATTTTCTGTTTAATAATCATATATTCTTAATCTCATACGTTTAGCACTCGATCAACATTCTATATCATTGCTGTTTCTTCTATTCTTGCGTCGATTAGCATTAAAGAAAATCATTTGAGAACGTGATGTATAGGTGAGAAAACAGGCCAACACACCTCTCACACCTACACCTGCATATCATAAGTGTGAATATAGAAGCGAATATGTCGATCAACTGTTGATTGTTTAGGATTAACATTGAATACTGTAAGAATGTGTGTAATGTTGAATTAATCGAGTGATTGATGATTTCCAGATGAGTCAATATCATCCCCAAGTCATAGATGGTCGTCGATTTTATTAACTGAGAAGACTCGTTGAGAAGTAGTGATAATGGCAGCTTCACCCTTAAATCTAGAGGTCGTTAGCAATTCTAATGCAATAAGAGTGATCATACTCGTTTATATATTTTTTCTTGGCGTCAAACTAATACAATATTCATTTCTAGTTTTGCTTTTGATTTTATAGAGAATAGAATTTTCGTATTATTCAATGACTCGTATAAGAACAAATGATGTTTGCTGTCTTAAAATGTTACTATATATACATAGCACAGGTCAATTGATTATTTCTATAGCTTCTTCAGTTAAATCACGATAAGAACAACAATAAAAGAATTCAAGATTTTAAAGACAACGGCTTATTTCAGGTGCATTTCTCGAGATGTTTATCTGTCAACTTAATATTTATTGTCCACATCGAATACAAAGACAAGTTCAAATGCATAGTAGTTTTTTCGAATCATACACTTATCACATTTTAACAATACACTTTTCTTTCATATACTCTTCTTTTTTTTCTACTGCACTGTTCGACATACATCTTAATCAATGAAACTCAATGTTGATTGATACACTACAATGTGTAAGTGTACACGAATAATGTTTAACTTCATTGCAAATCGACTAGCTTTTATTTTGAAATGCGAGTCTCAGTAAGACATTCAAAACATACGAATCCTACGAATCTTTTCTGTTAGAATTGATCAAGCGTCTTAAAAAGTAGTTGGATTCGATAGGATTTTTCGATGTTGATGCCATTTCTCAATTACAACAAAGTTTCGTCCAATTCAATCACTACTATAAGAAAAAGTTTGGATAAGTATGGCACGAGTGTCAGATAGAGTAAATGCAGGCGATTGATTGTGGCAGAACGAGTCCGTCGGTTTTGAACAACGGAAATGTGCAATCTTTAGAACGAAAAACAAGTTTTGCATAGTCTCTAATAGAAAGACGACTTTATTTGATCACTTTAGTATTATCAATGTAGCACCAGAAGGATTCAGACAGACTTTAGGTTAATTCTACCGAAGGCGAACATTTTTTTCGCAGGAGAGGGAAAGAAGTCTTATGTCGAAAAATCAGCAATCAAATAAAATGAAAACCTCTTTTGAATTATAATATCAAACGTAATCCTTACCAGCACGCAGTTCGGCGTGACTGAGTGAGGTATGTTCTTCTCTTCACCCACCTACATCGCGGAGATAGACTAGAGTTATTCATTTTGAAGAAGCTCAACTCATACTGTTGTAAGAGCAAAATCGATCTTCGAGAGGATACATTCTCCATGCCGGATAGATTATTTCCTTTTTTTACTCAAAATAACATCGTGCACTTGTCTTAAGTTCAATGCAGGTGTCAATCGTTCAAAGTAGACATTTTCACGCATAACATCATCGAAATGATAACCAGTTGAAACACATGTCTCTTCACCAATTGAAACGATTGATTTAGTAATACGACTACGTAAGTGTTCAGGCAAATAGTATCCCGTTCGACCTTGCAATGCAGCGCAGATGAGGCTATGTACAATCGAATGACGAGGACAACAACGAGTAAAAATATCGACATAGTAACGAACAGCATCATCATGTTCATATTGCCACAACCATGTGAAGATAGCATGAGATGAAAGAGCAGTTAATCGTGTATCGATATCAGATTTATGAACTCCATGACCTACTTCAAGATTAGTACCGATGACTACAATATATTTTGATTTAACCTTATCTGAAGACAAAAGGTGCACAGCACGTGCATGTGACATATCTTCAACGGGAGTACCTACAATAAATTAATATTTTCAACAAAGATTTTGTCAAATTAAATATATTATTTACCCAGTTGTTTTTCATTGCCTGTTAATAAAACATCTGAGCCACCATCGATCAAGATGAGCTCATCAATAGTACGTTCTTGTATTAAATATTTATAGGCTTCAATGATTAATTCAATACGTGTTTCATCATAATCACATAAGATTGCATAAATAGGTACTTGAAGTTCATTAGCAAGACGTTGTTCAGGAAAGTAAACATCATCTGTCAGCCATATCACGTCCAGTCTTGGATCAACGCGGAAGAGTAATGTTGTTAATTGTTGACTGTATTTAGATAAAAGATGACGTTTAGTGAAACTATAATTGATAAGTGTTACATCATAATTTTCAGACGACTTAATTTTAAAATAATGTGGTAGACCACCAAATATATCATAGCCACCTCCACAACCAGCTAGAAAAACTGTTTTAGTTATTTCATTTGTCATAGCTATATTGTTTTACTTGATAATGACCAATCTATTACCAAGCAGTAAATTTTATATTTCTCAATCATGATTCATGAGTCAAATAGAAAACAAAAATAAAGAAGAACAAACATAATAATATATTTTTTCTTCTTATCAACGATGATTGCTTGTTGCTCTAACCTATAATATTGAAGAAAGAATCGAGAAAAAGAAACATGCTGTCGAGAATTCTTTTCTTTCCTTTTATAGTCAACCTCAGTCTATCAACATATTTGCTCTTCTCATAACAACAATCTAAATAATTTTTCCTCTTTACATTGATCAATATTTTGACTTGAAAGCACGGCAAAAAGGACGGATGATTGTAATAACTGTTCAGATTTATATCCAAAAACACGATCAAATTGTGAACCATATGGAGTTTTTACTATTTGAGTCGATGTAATGACAGGTTTTAGTAGAGATTTAGTATTTTGAATCTTTGTTCAAAATCTTCGTCTTCACAATGAAGCAGTCCAAATTAAAATGATTTCTCAACCTCGTTCATATTTCGTATTGCTAAAAATTTACTGAATCTATCACAATTTATTATATTTAATTAGCAAGAATTCAATAAAAAGGAATAGTTTAGTTTCATTAATAATAACTGACTTTCATAATTTAACATCTAAATCACGATAATCAATATTATCTTTGTAGTCAGAGCATGATACATTCATGACCTTTTTTTTATAGAATTGTTTTGTTTTATCTCTTTTTTAATCATTTTGCAAACAGTAGTCACATCAGTGACCACAATTTTCGGGTAGTTAGATAATTTTTTCAGATAAATATCGTAGACTTGAGGTAAAGCTTCATTTAATATCGATGTGAAGCTACCACGACGACCAATCATATTCATCATTAAAGTAACCAATCACAAAAAAATCCAGAAAATACCTAACACAATCCAGAAAATACCAATACTTAATCCTTAGTTACCATCAAATACTCCTTAAAAACAAACAATCTAACAGCTACCAAGTGTTCAAAACGAAAACTGCATATCAAAAATTCAATTCCGTGTAACACAAACAATAAACTAAGATCTACAACAATTAGGCAATTCCTAATGGTGCTATAGGGTGTCCACTTCATAGCCGAGAGAGAAGTACTATATCATTCGATTCATAATTGAATGTTCTATCATATAGACCATGTCTTCTCTCTCGACCATGAGTTTCACAACATTAAAAATATAAAATAATGCATGGTCACTACATTGACCAATTTGGTAATGGTACTATGGGGTGTCCACCTCATAGCCGAGAGAGAAGTACTATATCATTCGATTCAGAATTAAATGTTCTATCATATAGACCATGTCTTCTCTCTCGGCCATGAGTTTCACAACATGGAAACTGTAAAATAATGCATGGTCACTAGAATGACCAATTTGCTAATGGTGCTATAGAGTGTCCACCTCATAGCCGAGAGAGAAGTACTATGTCATTCTATTCAGAATTGAATGCTCTATCACATAGACTATGTCTTCTCTCTCGGCCATGAGTCTCACCATTTGAAAAATATGAAATAATGTGTGGTCACTACAATGACCAATTTGGTAATGGTACTATGGGGTATCAACCTCATAGCCGAGAGAGAAGTACTATATCATTCGATTCAGAATTGAATGTTCTATCATATAGACCATGTCTTCTCGCTTGGCCATGAGTCTGACAAAATGAAAAATATGAAATAATGCATGGTCACTAGAATTATCAATTTACGTAATTCCTTAATTCATCAATTGACGTTGAACAAAAGTTTATAAGACATAGACGGGCAGTCTAGATCTATGTAATTGGAGTACGTATTGTGAGTTGATTGTTATTATATCTGTACTTTTCACATGCTTCAATGACAAGATCAATCCACACTCTATTTCTTGTAGAAATTTAGGGGCATAATTCTTTAGTTTAGTTTTTCGAAGTTCAAACAGAGATGGCTATCATTAATGGCAACACTGCGACTTCATGCTTAATACCTTTAACATACATCAGTCAGAGATTATAGAAACTATTGAATTAGCATTGACAGCTTAATATATGACAATGTTAATATAATGAACATATTTTCTGAAGTTTACGAATGAGATAATAGATTTCGGTAACATAAATCTCATTTCATTTATCTTATCATGCTTTTCTACATATAATAAACAATAAATTACTCCACTATCAAGTGAAAGTAATTATATTGAAATTTTTACCAGAATAATTATTAATTAACCGAAAATTCACATTTTTATAGAAAACCGTAATAGCACACCAGAAAGAGCGTACTTTCAACCGAATCTTTTTTTATTTGCAGAGAAATACGATATTTACAATATTTAATTAGAAGATATTGAATAACCTTCTCACATACAATAACTCCGTAGCACGTAATGAGTTGAGCACGATGTAAAATCTCACATGCTATTTTATTTAGGTTAGAAAATGTTATCATTTCTTTTGCCGTGCTACACATTAAAAAATTCTATGAGAGAATAGGAGAGATGACTATGTCAACAGTATTAGAGAACATGTTTACACATATTTCAGGCGTGCGAAAAATTGTTTAGAACTGGCCAACTTTTGCCTTTTCATATCTTCGTCCAGTTTTTAAAATTAAAATTGAAACTATCATTTAGTTATATTTCTTTTTTTATTTCGGTTTTAAATTCTAGTGTTCTGACAGATTAATAGTAGACATTAATCTGTAGTTGTTAACCAAGTTGCTATAATAATATGAATTAAATAAAGTTCAATTTGATAATAATCACTGGTTTTTTTGAAAACTGATGCAATCAATTTTTGTTCATCATCAATAATAATTTTTTTTATTAAAAAGAAAGTCCTATCTTTAAAACTAACTTATTGTTTCTGTAGAATTGCTCATTTCCATTTTTTTCCAACAAAATATTCAATATTTTTAGTAGAAAATTGAAAGATGCGTACTTTTTTTGAGGACAGGAAAAATTCTAGAAATTACGCACAAAAATAATTTCGTAGAAAAAATAATACACTTTTACTCATGTTTCCGATAATACAATATCCGTATGTATAGCAGTGATATATATCAGAGATGTGCACCGCGCGCGCGGAGGCGGAGGGCGGTCCGCACGAGCAGCGCGGACCGCCCCGCCCTAATGTCAAACATGGCGCGGTTTTTTGGGCGGCCGCGCCGCCGAAAAAAATTTTTAGGGACGTCCACTCCGCGTCCGCCTCTCTAGGTAATATGTCTGCCGGCGGCCGCCCCGCACCCGTCTCTCTGAGTAAAATTTTTTAATGATTTTATAGAATCATGGCTGTCTATGTGAATATTAATAAAAAAAACCCGCAACTTATATGTTAGTTCAAGAATTTCTTCAAGCAAATTGTGACGCTTGATACTGTCCTTTTGTTTCTTTTTTTTGTCCAAGTTGAAAATT